>OMNM01008400.1:16690-30856 GCA_900302745.1 Parablennius parvicornis
ATTCAAGAAACAAGAATTCAAGAATCTGTCTATCTGTCTGTCTGTACACAGACACACACACACACACACACACACACACACACACACACACACACACACCTCTGTGACACATCCTCATGTTACCATTGGCAACCTGAAGCTACCATCTTGTCTCCTCATCTTCACCTGGAATAAAACAGGATGCATGGAGTAAATGCGCTTAAATCTGTCATCAATATAAGCCTAGATACCAGCATGTGTGCAGACCAGTATAGTAATTGTGCAGGATAATTAGTGAGGAAATGAAAGCAATTTCTAAAGCCAAAGTGGAAATCGAATTAATTCTATTAACTTTGCATTATACAATAGTTTGCAATCATGGGAGACAGAACGAATCTTCACCCTCATCCAGCCTAACGTGCTAAACTTGTAATATTTTTGCTCAAAATACTTGAGAGAATGTGTTTGATGTGACTTTACTCTGGATTAATAATGTGGAGTGCACATTTGAACTAAATTCAGCCAATATTCACCAGCAGGTGGGTGTCAATAAAGAGTGAACAGACTGGACAGCATCTTACTGTGAAGCACTCAGTGCTCTTAAGCTATCCACCTCTTATTCAATCAATATCCAGCAGTGCGTGTGTGTGTGTGTGTGCATGTGTGTGTGTGTGTGTGTGTGTGTGCCTGTGTTTGGGAGCTCTGAACTGCAGTGACTGTTGATGTGAGCAAGTAAAGAGAGAGAGGTGGGGACAGAATGAAGGCAAGAGAAGGACAGAGGTTGATGTGTGGCCGTGTCAAATATATAATACATCTGTCCAGAGACATTCATAGCTAGTGATAGGATTTGATGTGTTTAGTTGTGTCCAAGATGGGCTTGGCAATGCATATAGAACACTTGTCATCTTTAGGTGTTATGCAAAGGAATGCTTTTTTTGTTTTTAATTCACCTCCTCGATAAGTAGGATCAAAGTTGAAAGTATAAATAAAATGAGCTCTGTGCATTCTGATAAATATTCATTGTTTATAACAAGATCTCAGGATGTTGTGATGGGTGTCAAATTTGTGTCATACACACAATTCAACGATCTCTCTCACAGTGAATTATTACTCTGCCAACTCAGGAGGCTGTTTGTTTAGTGGTTGTGTGACATTTTGATTGGCTGCCACATATTAACCTACAATCTATTTGTCTGATAACAGTGAATTCTTCCAGATGGATGTTTCCTAAGACAATCTTCACAACCCCCTGGTGTCTGTCGATTTTCTCTACATTGTGTAGTGCTGGTCGATTTGTAAATCCTACGAGTGTGTGTGTTCCTTGCCATATATTTGTGGCTGAAAGCTGAGATCTTTGCTGACATGAGCAGTGGAGGGAAAAGGCTGAGGAAGGAGAAGTCAAGCAAGAGCATAAAGTGAGATTAGAAAGGAGCGTGATACAAGGTGAACAACTCTCAAGTCACATTCGTCTAATACCATCACGGGAGGCAGATTCCTCTGGACAGGCAGCGAGGGAGCAGACACTGCACTGTTAAAATGGGAAAGAATTTGGATTTAACCAGAGGGATTATGACAGATCCCAACAGTTTTGCTGCAAACCAATAGGTGAAGGGTGATGCCGGTGTTACCCATTAAACCCAGTAGAGTTAACCTCTTTGTCTGTTTAGATCGTAGTGTGTGGGAGTCCACCTGTCTGAACCATTAACCCTGGCTCCCTGGGGATGTGCTGCTCTATTGAAAACCCAAAGGCCAGTATGCATGCAGTAGGTGGGTGATAGAAGGATGAGTCAGAGACAAGAAAGAGGAAGAAAAGAGAAATTGCTGTGAGCTCTTGGCAGATGTGGCGGGACTGAAGGATGTGTTGTGCGATGTAACCCTTGAGCTGCAGTCTGGGTTTATCACAAAGTATTGTCCCAAACCCAGACACAATCCACTACTTTGGGACACAAATATGTCTTTGTTTAATTTCGTGTACATGTGCATGTGAGTAAAAAGGGGAGTCATTGCTGCCTTTGAGCTTGGAAAGTAGAAATAAAAAGATAATGAGACTGTGGATAGGGGGCACTGTATGAGTTGTGGGATTTAATGGATAGAGCAAATCCATGCCCGTAATGGAGAAGAGAAAATGGATAGCGTAAAGAACAAAACTCTAATGTCGTCTTTTAAGAAAAAAGAGGCAAATCTTGAGAGAGAAAGATGGAGATAAAAGAACTGTTAGGAGGACAAAGAGGGGAGAGCTTGGAGAACAGAGCGGAGGAAGGAGTTGAAGGAGGAGAGGGGAAGGAAGGAGCCTCGCTGCATTAGCTATTCTGTATGAACACACATACACGTGCAAGGATGAGTCACTCGCAAAGAGAAAATAAGTGAATGAATGACACTAACTGCAGTGTGTCTGTCTCTGAGGCGTTTCGGCTCTGTAGTTCTTTTTTGTTTTAGTTTTTTCGCCGGCGTGAAGCAGAGTGTTTAAGCTCCAGATCAAACTTCTGTGCGTTCTCCCATCTGTGCAATTGTGTAAATATCCAACAATGACTTGCTTTGTCTGTGTGCTCAGATTTAAGCGTATTAGAATGAGGCTTTAGTACAAATGAGATCTTAAATCAATGCCTGGTGGGAGGGCCTGAGCCAAAAAAAGCCATGCCTGCAGCCCTCCACTATTATGGCTAAAACTGGATAATGAAGCCAGCATGCTTATACACACTCTCAAAAATGAGTCATGTTTAAATTATACTCTTACCTTTTGACTTAAGTCAGCTACGCTACATAGGTTCTCTGACGTTACTGTTTTGATTGATTTCCTTCCCTTCATGCAGAGATGAACTTTTGAAAGTGATAAATAATGTAAACGTTCAGTCTCGCAGGAAATGTTTTTTTGTGAACCATTTACACACGTTTCTGTTTAATGCTGAGTCGTTCTCTTTACCCAGGCCTTCAGAGCGCTCCGGAGAGGATGTGGACATTATTCTGACCAGGCTGAGAGAGGTGAAAGCTTTCCAGAGGTTTCCTCCGCCGCTCTTACTGCAGATCTGTGCCTGTGCCTTCTACGAATGCCTGGAAAAAGGCATCACACGTATGGACACACACACACGCACACACACACGCACACACACACACGCACGCACGCACGCACGCACGCACGCACGCACGCACGCACGCACGCACGCACGTGGATAGGGTTGTTTATTCACTAAATCAACTGACAGCAGCAGGCGGTGTAATTACACACTTCAACTGTGGATATCTGTCTGTCCCTGTCCATGTTTCTAACTTTTCTTTTCAAACTCCTTCCCACAAAATGGCCTTATGAGCTCAAATTCTTATAACTATTTCTTCTCCAGAGATGCTCATGATTGGTAAAATATGAGGGAACAAAGAGAGAGAGGCAAGGAAGGCATTGTGCCAGAGTCACGCTCTGTGTTTTGCCATTGACTGGATTGGTTGGCTGTATTTGGGGAAAAAAAACAAAAAAGTATTAAACATATAGAAGAGCTTTTTGTTTTTCCCACACCCACTAATTCTACAACTCACTGTGGGAGTTTTTTTTTTTTTTTGCATTCCTGTGTTCTTTCCTTTTAGTTTTTCTTCTTTTCCATGTTTTTGTTTAAATTTTCATGCAGAGTTCAATCTGTGAAAACAGATTGCATTTGCCAGGGTTCCCATAGCGTTTCAGCATTGATCACCCAAGTTAAACACAAGAGTTCAGATCTAGCTTTGGAATAATGCAGCCTGCGCATGACGTCCATCACATTCGTGAACTGTTTTCATCTGAATCTTCCAAAGTGTCATGTGATGTCTGCCTGCCCCTATCTACTGTCTGTTTCAGTACAATGAGAGTTAATTGAAGTGTGATCAGGAAATAAAGCAGAAGATAGAAACATTTTAATGACACAGATTCAACACATTTTCTTCTTTCCAAGCTGAAAAATAATTGACACGTGAGTCTTGAAGCTGTTAAGACTTGTGTCTGAGCTGAGAAAGCTGCGTCTGTTAGCCTCTCCATCACTCAGTCAAATGCCATACGCCAGACTGTTTCTCTTGGCTCTCAAAGAGACACGGGCATGGTGGAAGTGCGTCACTCTGCTCTGCCCTCAGGCTTATTCGTCCTCATTCCTTTATTCTGGAGTTGCATGTGTGACACAAAGTGGGCACACAGAAGTCGGTGTTGATGAAAACCACACTCAACAACTTCCAAAAAAAAGTCTGGTGCTTTCAGGCTGATCTGATGTTTATGTAAATCTAAATATGTGTCATTTGAAATTTTTTTTAAAAATTTTAATTCATTTATTTTGGATTCAGAATCTTACAACATGGAGCAATAATAAACATGGGTGTAACAGGAAATTATATTTCAATTAGGTGAGGAATATTTTACAGAAACCTACTCTGATAAATGTCTAATTTCATCGGAGTCAATGGACACATATAGTAACAGATTTTGTAGAGCTTCAATAAACTTCATATTTCAGACTGAAATATAAATACAGTATAGAATATAAACAGTGGTATGAGAGAGACCTGCTGTTGTGGCTACATGAATATTCACTATAAAATAATCCCCAAAACTTTGGAAATAGTGTTTTTGCAGGCCTCCCTGTATCAATCAGGGTGATGAAGCCGGTCACTGAAGGAGCTGCCCAGTGCTGTAACAGTACCATGCAGAGGGTGGGAGACGTTCTCCATCAGGGATGATAGCTCATCATCCTCTATCTCAAGTCCACTATCTTAATATATAGCTTATGTCTCTTCTTAGTTAATTTACCAACAGCCAAGACACACACAAGATTGTGTGACATAGCAATTGTAATGCACAGGGAGGTCTTGAATCTACAATTGATTACACAATTAAAAAGAAAGCATAACATGAATGATTACACAATAATAAATACTTTTATATTTTTGACACTCATTCCTCCTTAAGAATTGTTTTGTACTTTATCAAAAATGAATACATCCACACATCTGTTAGACCCACTTTAACAAAGTTAGGAATGCAGGGACGTGAAGCTGGGAGAAATTCCCAAGTCCGTCAAAGTTAAACTAAACAGGAAAGACGATCACACACCCATGGGAAATTTAAAGTTGTAAATTAACACTCATATTTATGGACAGCAGAGAACGTGGAAAAAAATCCCATATACGAACAGAAAAAAACCAAAAAAAACCCAGCCAAACTCCACAAAGAAAGGCCAGAGATTTAACCGTAGTCTTCTTCCTGTGAGGAGAGAGTGCTATCCATTATGCCACCTCTATTGCTATTCTCGAATGTACTGAAATATAACGCATTATACATTTTGTGCGAACATATTTGCATGAACGACATTTTGTGTCTGTTGCAGTGATTGTGAAAATGTGTCCTTCAATGAGATTATTGTTGCAAGATAAAACAATTAAAACAGCATGCGAGTTTCCACTAAAAGAAAATCTAAGTGATGGCAGTAAAAAGTAGATGAATAGTCAGGTTAACACCCGTTTTTTGTTTAGTTATGCGTCAGGTGGTATTATAGCGATTTCCAGATAAACTGACATGAAACAGCATGTACAGCTCACTTGGGCACAACAAATCAAATACTTGCTTGTAGGCCCATAAAGTTACTCAGTGTTTTATTTCTGTGTCATAGCAGAACAAAAGTTGTTCCTGCTAGGTGGGGAGCAGGACAGCAGTGGGGCTCAGTGGAGCAGATGTTCACTGGACCACCCCAGCAAGTGTTTTTTCAGTTTGCTCTGGGAAAAGACTGACAGAGAGTGAATCCACCCAGCCGCTTTTCGCTGGGACAGTGATGGCAGACACATAAACTCTCCTATAAACTGGGCTGTGTTTGTAATGAACTTTTTTCCTTTGCACAGTGTGGTTTCTATATGAGCAGGCAAAACATTCGAATACCACATTGGAAAGTAGAAGTGATGCATATTAACTCTAAAGTGGAAAAATGCAAATGTATGTATGAGCACAGATGACGTCAAGTTGAGGGGGGGGGTGCTTTCTAATAAGCAGGTTTCAGTTCAGCTCAGTTATTGTGTCTCAGCTTCATCAGAAAGGAAATACATGCAATTGTTGACTGTTTACCTAATATGGTATCGGGCAGAGAAAGGAAGGGAGCCAGGGGACATACCAGAGCTCCTGGTCCGGAACAAGCTTTGCTGACTCATTGTCTTCTTTTTTTAATTTAGGTTTTTTTTTTTTTTTTTTTAATGAGGTATACATTGTCTGGAAGTTCAGACTAAATATGTGAATCATTGTTAATGATGATTCAAGCATCATCTGTAAGCCTTTGGGTTTTACTTACTCACAAACAAACTGTTTTGAGGTTATTGCTTACTGTTATTAGCTTTTAGAAGTGTTTCTAATATGTCTTGTTTCTTCAGACATCAATCGTTCGACACCAAACAAGACGTTAACAAATAAAAGCTGTTTGGCGGTCGGAGAGAAGATTTAGCAACTTTTTCATGGGTGTACCACATATTCAGGTGCTTATCCTACAAATTATTCTAAAATCTGGTCATATATATAGGGGACATGCATTTATGTTGTATGTCCTAAAACATTGTTATAACAAGGAAATATTCTACCAAAGATACATTTTGTGGTTAGTTGAATAGAAACTCATCTGATACTTGCAAGCAAAAGTAAAAAGATATGAAGTGAATGTACATGTTAATATATAATGGTGTAACACAGAGAAAGGTCATTGCAGTTGATGGGAAGTCAAAAACACAGAGTGAGGAGGAAACCTGGACAAAATCCAATGTAATAAACAATCGAAACTCAATCCAGAATGCAGGCAATTAGTCATAACAATAAAAAGGGCTACTACATCTGTCTATCTTTCCATTTTATATGCTGTGGCCATATTCAGGGTTGCGGTGCACAGGAGCTAATTCTAGGGAACTGTGGGTGAGGGCAAGAAACGCCCTGGAGAGGTCACCGGTCTATCACAGGGCAAACACAGACAGACAACCACACACACTTCCATCAAACCTCGGGGAAATTTAGGGTCAATAACTAACCTCACGTGCATGTTTTTGAACTGAGAAAGGAACCCGTTAAAAAATGCACACAAAAGCCACACAGAAAAGCATGTCCCAAATTTCAACCCATGACATTCTCACTCCACCGTGCAGCCCGGGACTTATATAAATAAATAAAATGAGGGAAACCACCCCAACAAGTCCATATGGTGCTCCCCCTCTACCTTTTAACCAAACATTGAAAACAAACTAAACCATTAACAGACAGAAACAAAGCACAGCCACAAGACCCATCATAATATGAAATAACGCATATCAATACAACAGCAGCAGGCCTGGTGCTGCCACCACCAGGAGGACGGGTTGAGAGAACACACATGCCAGGATTGGTCCTCTATAATAACATTCCTGGTCAACGTAGCTTGTGAACAATACAAAAGTTTATAATGCAACATTGCTTCAGAAAACAACGGTAAACAACCCAATTGGACTAGGGTTTTATTAGATGTTTGTCACGCTCCTGAACAAACAGGGATGAACAGACCACCTCGTGTATCCCAAAAGAGAAGAACCATGGCAGCTGTTTCAGCCATGAGTGTAAATCAGACATATGCCGCGCTTCAACACCAGGCTGCACGTGGACACATGGCTGGAGTGTGTTTGCATAGACTGCTGATTCTGCATGTTCTGGCACCTCAATTAGTTATTTGTGATTTGTGTCAAACCTATTCCAAAGAATATAATTTATAAAATGTTTTAGATTGTGAAATTTACAACAAAAGTCTAACGCAGAAAATGCTACACTGTCTAATGTGACCCACAGTTTGAGCTCCAAAGCAGTTCTATCCTATCCAGCAATATATTGTATGGATGATGTTAATAAATATAATTTGTGACCTTGTGATCTCTTTCTGTCTTCACAGACCCCCCAATGATGGTGTACAAAAGGTATGGAGTAAAATATTCCTTCAAAACCTGTAAATTAGCATAAGCTGATCTTAGTTGTATTTAAAAGTGCAATTCTGCTGTGACGTCGGGTCTCAGATATACTTGGCATGTTCAAATGACCTGAGAACACTTTGTATTGGACCTGTTCAGAATGTATGGCACAATCCTAGCTTTCATCCATGCAGCAGTGTGATTTTTTTTTTCTTTCATTTGGCTGTTGTGCTGGTAATGCTGATTTAAATGCATGAGTTTGTTGTTGTTGTGGAATTGCTCTTGCATGGTGTTTGTCTTCACCCTCATTCAGGATGAACCTCAGGAAATCATTAAGCCCGTCCCAATCACTCACGCTGCTCCCGGCAACACATACACCAAACCAGTAACTGAGCCCAACCCTGCGTACAACAAGACAGCTCGGCCGTTTGGGGGTGACGGCGGCGGGGTCTCGGCTTCTTCCAGAGTAGCTTCTATTCCCTCTGAGTCGTCTGCTTTCACACCGGCTGCTCCCTCTCAACCACCGCAGCCTCCATTCCCACTCAGGTCCAGCCTGGCTGCCTCAGACTCCTCACCAGCCACTTCGGGTTTCAAACCCAGCCCTGGCCGCTCTGCCTTCACCTCCCCGTCTGCCTCTTCCTCCTCATCTAACTCCTCCTCTCCAGCCAGAGTGACAGCTCCCTCCTCCAATCCTAATGTCCCGCAGCCCTCCGTCTATAACACACCTATCAACTTGTACTCCAATGTCAATGCTTGTGAGGTGGTTATGGGACAGAGGCGAGGTCTTTTGGAGAGCCAGGGGCTGACAGAGCTTATCAATGGGTAGGTATCGGTTTACAAACCCCTAAAGCATTATATCTTTTTCTTATATGAAACTTTATTTTTTACAGATATGCAAATAACACATTATTGATGATATCTGATTATCAGATACTAGTGTCTGATCAGTGAACTGGATGAACCCTGTGTTTTTCTTTGCAGAAGAAGAAAGGTTTTTAGTGAGCATATGCATTCAGTAAAAAAAATCCATCCATCTTCTAATATCACTTTATCTGACTTTGAGTCGCGAGCTAGTCCATCACAGAGAGACAAATGAAGCAAGTGCTTAGACCGTGGGAGGAAACTGGAGTCCCCAGAGAAAACCCACTAACACACATAGGGGGAACATGCAAACTACACACAGCAAAGCCTATCATGCCCAATTGGGACAACAGAGGCATTCTTACTGAGAGGCAAGAGTGCTAATCACTGTAGGAAAAAATGCAGTCTTGGTTAAAATTTCCACATCAGCTGGAATGGTAATCAAGTGTCGACGGCACGCTTTCTGATGCCACTTCCCAACTATCTCTTCCTGACTGTGGCTGAACACACGCTCAGCCCAACAGCCACCGCTGGCCCGTTGGCCCATATCCTGCCAGCTTTCTGCTTCTGGAGACTAAGGACAGAGCAGCAATTGTGTGGACTGGGCTTCATCTGCAAGCTTTAAGCTCTGTGGTTGGGATACAGTAGGCTGAGCTATATTTAAGTGCTTTGCCATTCATGATTGGCCTTTTATTTTGCTTTTTTGTCACCTGAAAAAATGGGTCACAACTCTGTTTTCATTAGCATTAAGTCATGAATGTGGCTTATTAGATTATTTAGCAGTGAACCACATTTGTGAAACCCTCTATTTACCTGATTTATTTAATCAGAGAATTCATAATTTACTTAGGATTTATCACACTTCATTTCTCACATATACAGCAAGAGAGAACATTAAGAATAAGAGGTTCACGTTTAACTTATTTGTTTTTGTGTGTTACACTATTTTGATAATAGATATTGTCAATCTAATTAAATTTATATAAAATGTCACCTTTTATTTTGTGGCGATTCGATGAAATACAACCCGATGTACCTGAAACTTCATGTAAAATTAACAGATTTCATCATATCTTTAGTTCTCATCACTTTCCCATCCTAACAGTACACATCTCTTTCTGAAACTTTGCTTCTTCAGCTACAACAGATGAAGTGCATTAGCTGCAGCACGTGTGTTGTGCAATTACCCGCATGCATTCCGTTTGTGGTTTCTGAGGTTTTCTTTGTGCACGTTCTGTCAAAAGGGTATTTTCAACAAGTTTTCCTTGCTCCTTGTCTGCGCTTCATTCTATTCCTATTTCTCCTTTTATTCACCCACAGGATGAAGAAGAGACTGATACCAAGTTAGTGTAGTTAAGAGTGAAGCTGCTCTTGTAGCTTTCTGAACTTGTGGAGTGTGATTATAGTCTCCTCATCACTCTGGTTTACGATTAACGAAGGCATGCTCACCAACATCATATAACTGCTTGTCTACTTGCAGAACTTGCTCATTTGTGAGGTCAAAAATAATATATGCAACTCTGTAGGTAACCACTATAGGACACCAATTGGAGGGCCAGTTTGTACAGTTCATTCATGCTCATTCTGGCACCACGCTTTGTGTTGGTTAATGCTGTGTTTACAGCCGGTGCATCCAAGCTTGTCCGCACACATGGCTTCACCCAGCTTTGCAACTGTCTGGCTTCATCTGCTACTAGTGTCAGTTTGCTCATCCAAGGCCAGTAGAATCACTGCCAGTGTCGCTAGAAATAGCTTGACTTGAGCGTTCTTTGATCACGCTTCAGCCACACTCGCTGGACATCCACATGACACACACTCCTGAACACAAACACACTAAAACAAGAAATCCTACACTTTGGGATGTTGACAGTAAATTGACAAACAGTTTGGCCCCGGCACTTAGACACTAAACTGCATGTAAACGCTTGTGATAAATATTATTGCTTCCTTGAGCACCATCAACATTTTTTTGAAAGAAAAAAACAAACAAAAAAAAGTGTTCACTTTAAAGGCACGTTACTACCATCATGTGGTGATATGTTGTCACTGTCACTTTCATCCTAAACGTAATTCACTCAACTATTGACAAATCATTCTCGAACTTAAGATAACTTACCATTTTAAGGAAAAATGTTTATGTCTTGAATTGATGGCTGACTTTAACATGTGATATTCCTCTCTAATAGTGAGCCACAAGGAATTCTTAAGTAAGTATAGGTCAGAACAGTATAATGCCTTTTCAATACAATCAGCTCAGTGTTATACTTTATGCCCAATGATATCTATTACTTTAAAGTTTGGATCATTTCTTCCTCTTTGCATTTTTCTTTTATCTACTCTCTTATTGCTCGCCCTGCAGAACTCCACCTCCAGTTAAACCTCGGAGGTAAATGTGAAATCTACTAGCTGTTAGGCCACATTGTGAAACTTCTACCCACAATGCAGCACCTTGGATTGGTTTTTGATTGAGTGCAGCACCCAACAACATACACTTATATTTTGTTGATGTTTATATTGTGTTTTTTCTGTTGCTTGTTAGCGAGTAGCGACACTAATTTGTGAGTTTTATTTGTGTCTAAACTGAAACTTTGCTGTGGTAAGGTTTACTCTTAATAACAACTTATTCATCTGTGTTGAGCAATGATCACTTTGTTGATACATGCAACTATATTGCACATGTCAGTTCATCTTTTTTTTTTCTTGTTTCGCTCTGGGTAAACAGAAAAAATGTTGTAGAGGCTGATAATGGTGCGTCTCCGCTGAGCGATGCCAGCAAGAAGCGTCTGATTGAGGACACAGAGGATTGGCATCCACGAACTGGCATCTCACAGTCCCGCTCTTTCCGTATCCTGGCCCAGCTGACTGGCACAGAGAAGGGTATGCATCAAACGAAATGTGCTCGCACTGTATATTCAGGAAAGCTCACCGCCATGCAGACATTCCCTCAGTTTTTGAAAGTGACAGAACTTGTTATTTCATATATAGGGTGTTATTTCAGGAATTACGGAGTCGATTTAGTTTTACTGTCAATTCTTTTTGGCTTTTTAGGTTTTTAACCATTTTATTAGAAAATGACCATCTTTTACAATATGTTTTCCGTACTTGACAGTACCGTTTTCTATTAAATTGTTTAATTTATGTACATAGTAATTTTGAACTTCCCTTACATGCAGGAAAAAAACCCTTCATTAATGTATGATGGGTTTTTTTATGTTACTGTTTTGGCTGTAAATGACATTTGACAGTTACATGAGCAGGCTGTGGTTTTGGGCCTCGCTTCACCTCTTAAGAGGTTTGCATGTGGTTCTGTTCAGAGGATAAAAAATGACA
The DNA here is from genome assembly GCA_900302745.1 of Parablennius parvicornis. Lineage (NCBI taxonomy): Eukaryota > Metazoa > Chordata > Actinopteri > Blenniiformes > Blenniidae > Parablennius > Parablennius parvicornis. Next base: position 28,763 of record OMNM01008400.1, read on the forward strand.
TTTATAGTAACTTAAATGAAGTGAGATGAAAAGCCTGTGTCCTCGATCTCTTCGTCAGATTATTTTTTTTCCTGTCCAGAGGGAAAAATGCGATGAATATGTTGATGCATATCCAATCTGCTTGCTACAGTCAGACTGAATGATTTCATGGTAGCCTATCAGGAAGTGGTTTGCAGGAGATACATGTGTTCAATCGGTTGTTAGAATGTCATGTGTTGTGTTGAACATATACGACATTACAACCTATGGTGTTGTAGTTGTGAAAAAACCAGCCTGACAGCCACTTATTCTATAAATAATTCACTTTTACTGATTCATTTTTTCTATTTTGTTGTTGCAGAGCAAAGCCCAGAGAATTTTGGAAAAAAGTAAGTGGCTGTTGTTTCTTTTTTTCCAATATCATTAAATTTGGTATGTGTTGGTGAGTCCTGTTTCTCTGTTTCTCTTTTGTACCATCTGTAAACTCATTTTTCAGTGATTGTGGAAAAAGCAATACATGTGTTTTAACAATGATGACTGTTAAAATTATAAACTGATCACAGAACTGTCAAATCTGGGACAGGCCTCAAAAATCCTCAGTAATCAAATCTAGGAGCTTAGGTTTTCGAGCCTAAGCCTCATTTCCTGAGCCTGAGCTCAAACGGTATCATGCTTAATTTAAGGCTTTATTTGGAGAAACCACACTGAGGACTTCCAGAGGAAGATGTCTGAGTAGATACAGCCATAGACTAAGCCCAGGCTGCGGTTGCAGCTGCCGTTCTCAGTTTGAAGTTGATTTAATCTGCAGTAAACACAGTCTGCCCGCTGTACCAGATCCTCAACCAATCAGTGTGTCACTCACTGGAAGCTGTGGGTAATTAGGTGGTATTGTGGGTAATAGCAGCCCTGCCAGGAGGAGAGTCTTGCTCTCTTTTCCTTTAGTGAGATTTACTTAGTGTGCTTTTCCTCAAGGAAAAAAAAAACACTTATCTGTCATTGTAAAGAAATAGTCTGTAATCATTTTCTGCATTTCCTTCATTTATCCCTTTCCTTCCTTTTACCTTTTGTTTCTTATATCTCAACTGTCTGACTTTTTTCTCTCCTCTTTTCCTCTTTAATCCCATCTCGTGGGGGAAATCAGAGTGAACAAGTTGGACCCTGAAGTTATAGGACACAAGTACAACAAGCTGAGAGACTGGCATCACGGCGTTTCAGCACGAGTGCTAAATGTCTAGTGAACATGGTTTTGTTTAATATTTATTTATGTTTCATCTCAACTTAAACTTGGATATAAATAGTGTTGACCTACATTTGACAAAAAAAAAAAACTGTTGCAGAAATTGTTTTAAATAACATTTTATGAGATTATAAATAATATTTATAAATGTAAATTAATTGCATGGGTTGATTGAAGTATAAATTTTGTATTAGACATACAATCTAACTTGATTTGACAGTGTACTGTAACTGTGTCTGAAGCTTCACTTTCCTCTGTAATCTTCATCTTTATTTTCCAATTTTCCTGTTTATCTTATTTTATTTCTACACTAACCAGAATAGTTATAGTGTGTCACCTTTTTTGATGTTCACATCTCAATAAACTGTTTTCCTAACTGCTTTTCTCCTTTTTTTCCTTCTTTCCTTCTTTTATGGTTACATAAAGCTTGACTTGTCAGTGGGAAACAATGTGATGGTGCAAGTATTGCTCAAAAATAAAATAAACTAGAAACACTGCTGTGAGATCTCATATAATTCACAACAGAGAGATGACCACAGAGGAATAACTGTTTGGAATTGGCAGAAAAAGATTTTGCAGAATTTTCACGAGTGTAACCCAAAATACTCTTGTACACTGATCCTCATCCCACAGATAAATTCTCTATTGAAGGGAATTATTCAGGCTTTGCAATGGCATAAGATTCACGGCCAAGACACATTGTTACAACAAAGAAAAATATATTAAGTACTCATTCCTCCTATATTTTGTGAGTGATATAGTCGATTAGTTATTTCATGAATATAGTCATACATGAATATATCCTTAACTTGTCCCCAAAGAGTTTCAATCACTCCAATTTTAGGGGATAAAAAATCTATACATATTTAAAGAGCACA
>OMNM01008400.1:31197-59095 GCA_900302745.1 Parablennius parvicornis
ATGTAGTTTAGTATTTAGTTAGTTTAGTTACTTAGTTTAGTATTTTAGCTAAAAAAATAAATTCAATTTAAATAATTCATGTTAAAAAAAAAATCAAAATTTGTAGAGGGACAATTCACTGACTAATCACTTAAAATCTTCTCTACTCGTGCATATATTTGTCTTGTATTGAAGCTTTAGACTGCAAAAATAGGAGCAGAATAGTTCTGCTTTGTGGCTTGAAAATCATTACACACACACACACACACACACACACACACTGTCTTTTCCATGTCTATTGAAACAAATAGTGACGGTTTTTACTGGTTGTTTCATGTACACATGCAAATTGTGTTTTGCAATGTGTGATGATTTATATAAAATGTGTACTTCTGATTCCCAGTGAGGCCGTTGACAACACCACACCCTCTGTGCACACATCGCCTGCAGCAAAAACATTTTCCAAGTCTCCAGCTGCACCCAGGGATGGGAACATTGTCACCGGGTCTACATATAAGAGTCCTGCATCCCAGAACAAAGCCTCCTTCCAGACTGGAGGTCTACCAGGTAGAGTAACATAAAGTGACCTGAAACTCTGTCATAATCCTATTTCTCTTATACATTTGGCACTGAAATGGTTGCAATTCATCTTCCGACACTTGGAAGGATAATATTTAATTTGTGTAGTTGCTGTGTTGAGCCTGCAGAGGGCAGCCTGAGTCTTCTAAACCTGCTACCATCTGTTCATTTATGGCAGGTTTTATACTTGACACTAAGCCATCTGAAATTATGAGCCCAATAAAAACCAGAGGCATTCAGTTAATGAGCTCAAATTATTGGCTTTTCCCAAGATCCCTTCAGTCAAATAGATGCTGAAATTGAGAGTTATGGATTTTATTTTGTGTGAAAGCCACTCTTTAAATGCAGCAGTGCTTGCCAAGGGACCTAGAGTGGGTCAAGGTAAATATTTGCTGAAAGGCATCAGTCAAGGGTCATTATTGGCCAAAAACCACAGTAAGACACAAGTATGCTCTCACACATGAACGGATGCACTGTGGGCTCTAAAATAATTCCCTCAACACCTCTTAAGAAACAACTGCTGAAAGGTGCCACAAGGAGAGGACACAGTTAGTTCTCTGTTGAGTGTCATTTTTCAGATTAACACATACTTGAGTTCAAGTAAACAGGCATCTCACAGTAGCCATGTGGAAAAGGACAGAGTGTGTGGAATGTTCTATAAAATCTTAAGACTTGTTGACACAGAGCAAATACCCTTGGGTATTCATATGTAAGCACTGTTGAAAGCAACAAAATTACACAAGGAAACAGTCAAAAGCCTGTGCATTTGAAAACTGATTGAACTTAATTTTAGTGTTCTCTTTCAATCGTGTGGCTGTATACCACTTGTATTGTCGAGCAGAGACTCTGGGGATGAAAGATGAGAGGAGAGGCAATATTTTCCCAGGTGCCCTGGATAATGTTGTTTCTTTCAATGGGAAAAATCATCCTTTTGTCTGAAAAAGGAGGGGTAGTTGTATCCAGCACAGCTTTCTCATGTTTTCCCTCTCCAAGGTCATCAAATCATTCCAATCTTATCAGACACGCTTTCTAGTCATTATTCAACATCACTCAGTTGTGGATCGGTGGGAAAATAACTTGGCCTACATTATTGCATTGGTAGTTTGCTTGGATACTGGAACCGAAATCACTTCTCACTGGTTTTTGCTTGGCCATATCGTTTCCATGCAGACAATAATCCCGTCTTTTATTGGTTAAGGTCTCTCTAAGGTTGGAGCACTTCCCTCATTCGGCAAAGTTTCCTCTCCCGCTCCCAGAGGTCCCGACCGCCCCACTCCTCAGCCTCATCCCCAAGACCTCAACTCTCTGGTGCAGCGCGCTGAACACATGCCAGCTGGTACCCGCACCCCCATGTGCGGCAAATGCAACAACGTCATCAGGTACAATCAAAACAGAAAGTTTCTGAGCAATAAAACACCTCAATGCGGTAACTATGCAGATTTTGGAAAGAAGCTGTGAGTGAGCTCTCGTCCTGTTGTTTTTGCTCGCCAGGGGTCCGTTCCTTGTGGCCATGGGCAAGTCATGGCACCCTGAGGAGTTCAACTGTGACCACTGCCACTCTTCACTGGCAGAACATGGATTTGTGGAAGAGAAGGACCACGTGTACTGCGAGCGTTGCTACGAGCAGTTCTTTGCTCCCACCTGCGCTCGCTGCAACCAAAAGATTCTCGGGGTTTGTGACAACACAGCTCTTTTCCTGTGTATCCAAAACTCTCATTATCCTCCACTATTTAAAAATTATAATAACTTTATTTAGAGAGCACTTTTCAGAACAGTTGTTGCACAAAGTGCACACACAAAAAAAGTGAGTCTATAAAAATTGTTTTTTTGAAGAGATTTAAAAGAGTTATCTGATTCTTCAAGCCTTATCTCCTCGGGCAGGTCATTCCAAAGTCAATATTTCTTATCACATAATGACACAAATACATTTTTAAAAATCCCACAAATACAGTATGTAAAGCTCCTGTGACATTGCCATAAAAATTTATTTAATGTTCCTTTCATTTATAATATTTTCTATAGGAAGTCATGAATGCCCTGAAACAGACCTGGCACGTCACTTGTTTCATCTGCACCGCCTGCCAAAAGCCAATCAGAGGCAACATGTTCCACATGGAAGATGGTCAGCCCTACTGCGAAATGGGTACAGTAGGAATCCACAAACCTTTAACAAAATGTTATATCTCTTACCTTGCAAAGAGATTACAATTTTTATCCATGACGTCTTCTTTTCAGATTACTACAACATGTTTGGTACCAACTGCCATGGCTGCGACTTCCCAATCGAGGCAGGGGACAAGTACCTGGACGCTCTGGGATACACCTGGCATGACACCTGCTTTGTCTGCACGGTAGGTCCAGATGGCAGTTTCTCTCTGCTATAAAGGGTCATAATGGAGAGATAATGCTGTTTTACCACAGTAAATGATGCATGCAAAATGAACACGTTTCTCTCTGTCCACAGGTCTGCTCCACTAATCTGGAAGGTCAGCCGTACTTCTCCAAAAAAGACAAGCCTTTGTGCAAGAAACATGCCCACACTATCAACGTCTGAGCTGATCCTTGGAATACCAAACAGACAGGGCAAAAATGTATAGTTCAATCAGATGTTGTTACAAATTATCTATATTGCTGTTTTGTGTCTTCACGTGTGGTTTAAAGATTCCACCAAAAGCTTCATTTTTTTCTCTCCAGTCTGGAGGTAATGCTACTCCCAATAATTTCATACCACTGTTTCAATACACTGTTAATCCTATTTTCCAGTTCAGCATCTGTGCAATTGGTTTCATAATACACATGTTTGTACTGGGCATTTTGTACAAGTTGGAGCTGTGCTGAGCTCTTGATGAGCATTTGTGTATAGGCGAGTTTACTGCAGTGACCTGCTGAAGCCCTCAGAAGTCACAGATTAGAAAAAAAAATACATTGACATGGAAAGCAATGCCATGTTTTTTTTTTTTTTTTTTAATCTAGATATAGAATGGGGAATTAGGTTGATTTAACTAAGGGCAAAAATATTTATTTATACTCAGTCAATGTGCTCTGGCAAGAAAATGGGACATTTTATTAGTCTTTCTTTTTTTTTGTTTAAATCTATATGATATTTAAAATCCTTCCCACTGTGTAAATGCATATGTTGACAATGCAAGTAGTTGTGAGCAAACACTGCATTTTTTGGGTCATTGTTTAATGCAACATAGACCTTTTCAAATAGGCTCGATATTGACAAAACAGTTCATGAAGTGATGTTGTGTTGTTTGTGTGTATTTTGTAATGTTTATATTTCAAGAGCAAACTGAGTAATGATGACGCTTCCACTTGATAGCAACGTCAATGCGTATGCAACTGGCAACTGCCATTTAAAGTATTTTTTTAGATTTAGTGTTAAAACATGCAAACTCTGAGGAGCTGAACTCTCTGTGCCTCATCAAGACTTCTTAATGTTGTGTTATTTCCTTTTGATTTCTCTTGTTCAATTAACAGGACAGAATTATAATATATACTTCCAACATGAATTCTCATGTCAGTTTTTGTTGACCTCGCAGATTATCTCCATGCAAATCAAATATGAGAATGGACATCATAATCTCCCTAAGCTCCCAACTCGCATGCTGTCTTACAACGTTCGCATTACACAATAATATTAAAGACTGCTGAAATTAATGGGCAATAAAAAGCACAACTCTTTTGTGCTGACTCATTGTTTTCAATTTGAAATATGGAAAGTCATTATTGATAGTCTGGAACGGCAGCTGAAAGATTGAAGAAAAACAGATTGTAATCCTAAGGAGACAACATCTCCATGACCTCCAACTTTGCCCTGCTGCTTGCCGGCCCTGTCAGAAACTCTCTGGCGCCCCCCTGAAAGGCTGGCAACACACTTAGAATACCACTGTACTGGATCGAGTCATTAAACAGAAGCCGGCTTATTTGACTGTTTTATGTGTTTGTCAATACCTGGAAAGCTTCAGCAGCAAACTAGTGGTGTGTGATGGCCTCTTATGTGTGCAATAAATCTGCTGTTCTGACAATAATTACTTAGAGAAGTTTAAGAGGCAGGCAGGCGGGCTCCGACCTCGACCTGTCTCCTGAACTAACACGGAAAGGAGGAATCCATCCATGCATCTTCTCTCGTCTTCTAAATAATCCACCACTATTTGACAAGCACCACACAGTCCGGGGTGAGAGGTGGAAAAAGTGATGAAACTTTCTAACAAAATACATTGCTTGAATTGTACTGTTAAACAAACATGTAGTTTGTTAAGTACAAATGCAAGTACAAAGTATTTGTTACTTATAAACCACATTTATTTGTAAAGTCAATAGGAGGCATTTCAGATTTAAATTACAGTGAAACAATTTTATATTGTAACAAATGTAAATATGGAGTTATTTTCTCTATTGGAAAAATAAACACATTGGCAATAAAGGTTCAGGGGAAAAATGATTAAGATAAGTAATCATATTTCACATTTCTCTTTCGTCTTCTCTCTTCCAAATTAATAAAGTACAAAACAAATGGCACACATTGGGGAAATTATTACGTAGGCCTTTTGCGTCATAGTAAGGATAATCCCTGTCTTTAGTCTGAGATGGACTCGGTCCTCGAGGGCCGGCGTCCTGCATGTTTCAGCTCTCCCCCTGCTGCAGCATACCTGAATCTAACCATGATGTCATCACCAAGGTTGTGAAAAAGCCCAATAACGAGCCCCTCATTGCAATCAGGTGTGTTGCAACTGGGAGAGACAGAAACCAAACAGGACGCTGGCCCTCGAGCACTGAGTCTACACACCCCTGGACTAGAGGGTCTTTCTGTGTTTAGTTTGTATGTTCTTCCCCATCCTGCATTGATCATGTACTTCAGTCATATGGTCCAAAAACACTGATTTGAGGTAATGTGAATGTCTGTTTTCCCTGTGATGTACAGGTAACCAGTTGACAATAACCCTGGTCTTCACCATAGTCAATAGAGACCAGGCCGGGCTTCTTATCACTCCAGAAACTACATTATAGAGAAGAACAGTGGAATACACAACAAGGTGTAGCCAGCAATTATTTTTTCACTGAAATCAAGCTATCCACTGATTTTTTTATTCTAGAAATTGAATATTTAGCAAAATGTTCCTCTGTTCTATTATTTTCACTAGATTTGATTAAATATAAATAGTAAATACGGTTGTGCATTTTACATTGTAAAGTCTTGGAATGTCTTTCAATTGCACGCAGAGTAAACTGTTACATTTTATGTCTTCACGTTTCCTCTGAACTAAGTTAATAACTCACAAAATACACGAAGTAGTTCTGCTATACACTGAGGTGAAACTTGGATGTTAAGAATGTATCAAATTTAGACTTCTTCAAACTTGTCATAGTCAGATTGCTGTGTATGTTTCATGAAGTGTGCACTTGCAGAAGTGTCTTGTGCTTGCTTTGATATATTGAAACTTTTAAAATGAGCAATATAATATTTGATCAGGAGCACTGACATTCTTTGAAAATGAATTCATAATATAATTTGTTTATTTTGGAAAAAAAAAACATTGCGTGGAATTTTATTTATTAGTTGTAAATTCCAAGAGAAATGTGAATTTGATCCGTTTTACACTCACTGAATTTGTTACCCAAAATAGAAATTTTTAATCAACCTTGAAACGGCTGTGTTTCAGTAACTGGGTTGAAACTGTTGGTTGTATTTGTGGGAGTACTCAGCGGAGACTTTTGATTACATGGTGTAAATTGTGCTTAAATAGGAAATTACATCCTTATAATGGCAACATGTCCCCCAAATTACAGTAATATTTAGTTAAAGTAATGTAAGTATTTGTAATTCCTCAGTGCTGATATAGTTTTTCTTTGTGAGTGTTGGAGAAAGCTACGTCTGACCAACATGAGCGATCTTTTCATGGATGTGCACTTCTTCAAGACGTCGAAGGTGGGAGCTGTGCGCGCACTGCGCGCGGAGCGAAACCACACTCCAACCAGCCTCAGATAACCCGCGGTGGGCAGCACACACTTGGAAAAAGTCTGCCACAAGACACACGGGAACACTTGAAAATTAAAGACACTTCGCGGGAGCCCGAATCAACGCAGTCTTGGATCTTTGAGCCGCAACTGGCGGAGGGAGGGAGCGAGGAGACGGTAAGGACACTTTGCTGGAGGGAAGAGAAACGCGCATTGTCTCTGTCGGAGCGCAGTTGGGGTAAATAGTTGCAGGGTGAATGATCAAGCTTCCGTCTGAGTGAAACCAGAGCATTTTCCCTTTTTATTTGTTTTCAAACTTCTTTTTGATTATAACTCTAATGATTGCTGCGCTGCGGGTTTGACGCACGCAGCAGCTGCGCGTGATCAGCGGGACCCCAGACTGTTGTTGGAGGAGTCTGACGATGATGATGATGACGACGATGATGATGATTATGATGATAGTGATGGTGCTGATGGTGATGCTTATCAGTTGTTCGTTTATAGCTGCATCTTGAGGAGAATTGCACTCGGTTGACAAAACGTTTTTGTGCATTGAGCTGAGTGAAAGTGAAAGTTTTGAAGTGTCATTGAAGATGATGCTTGTATCTTTTTGTATATTTTGAAGTTTATCATATATCAATACTGCAGCTTTTTTTATTGCCTTTTATCACAGCATCTTCCATATCAGTTGTTATGACAGTGAAACCTTTTTAGATAGTTGATTAAACAACTTCAGGTTGAAGTTAATGAAGTTGATGAAAAGTTTTGGATCAAAACAACAAGGTGTTTCAGGGCTGGCCTGGAAGGGCGGGGTAGTAGGCAGTGTGTAATTTCCCAGAATGCTTTATTGCTGCTTGTAATTCCTTTCAAGAAATCTAGAAGTGAATATGAATGGCATATGTGTTTGATATGGTTTCTCTTGTCTACTGGTGAAGTTCCATCGTGAAAAGGAGATTTAGTGTTTCCCCTGTGTCAGAAATAATTGAACAGAGAAGAGCAGATCCATCTCTGCAAATTTCATGCTGATTATTTTCATTTTTTAACATGAAGATTTAGATTTTTTTCCCCACAACACTTTAAGGACTTCACGTCCTCTGTTAATCTGAAAGTTAAATCACCGGTCGATTGAATGACAAACTGTGCCAACTCCATCTGCTGATAAAGATCCTGTGATATGATCGCAAGCCACTAAATGGAAACTGTAGTCAGCCCTCTGTGATTGATTTAATTTCATGACTGCTGTGCTCACTTGCCAGTTCAGATTCGGATAATGCTCATCACTGCAGAGCCGGTTAAGTACATTTGGGAAAATGTGTAACAGTGAGATGCACAATTTTTTACACTGCCTGTGTGTGTTAATGTCTGGCAGTGAGCAAAAGACACAATTACCAGTTGGTACATCGTGGCAAGGGGTCAATAACAACACTTGATTGTTGAATACAAGACACAAAGCCTCTTTGTGCTCCTCACTGAGCATTGATGAACCAAAGCTGATGAAAGCTCGTGTTTGCATGGGCATCTCCGAACCCAGATGCACCTCGCACCAGTCTGTGGTCTAGTTCTGGAGTACTTGGACAGCTCTTGAACTCTCCACAAGACAGAGAAGCTCATTGAGCCACAGCTGAGAGTGTTTTGGAGTAATATTGAACATGGAGACTGAGAGTGCTCAAACCACCACCACCACCACCACCCACAACACCAGTACTTGGCCCGGCTCTACCCGGACTTGTCCTTTGGCTTACATGTTAGAAGGTGGCATGTCAAGTGAGGGTGCTTGGCAAAGAGGCTCTTTGTGGTCTACCGCAGACTCCTGCTTCAAGTGTTTCACTGTGTTTGCCTCTCTGGCCCAGATGGCTAACACTGAGTGCATGTGTGTATGTCTATCTTATTAGACCTGTTATGGTAGAAGCATGAAGGCAGCCCTGTGAAATTGTGTACTAATAAACCTCCGTATGAAGTCTAATGCTTGCTAATCCAGAAATCTATTAAATGTGATCCCAAGTGGTCCTCGGGGTCCACACAGTGCATGTGAACTTGGAGAGCAGATAATAGAGTTCTATTTGTAGTTTGCCAAAACTATCCAAAATAGTCAAGTGGGGAATGATGGGACATTTTCTAGTATTTATGCTTGGTGAAAGTTTAGCTGGAGATGTACTAAAATCAGGCCTGTGGGTTTTTGTATTAGCGCTGCACAATTGTTTCCATACACCTAGATAAAAGCTCTTGGACTGCTGGCTGCCACTTTTTCAATCCTTTAACATCCACAGCAGACCGTGCAGCGGCAGACAGCAACAATCGGGAAAAAAAATAAATATTTTTTGTTGCATTTCTTTTCAAATATATTTTTTAAACAATTGGATAAAAATTAACTATTTTGATCAACATAATCCAACATTTTTACTTGTAAATGTAGACATTCTTCCTTTCTGGCAGCTTAACATTTCTCATGTGAAATTATATTTTATGTCATAACACATTTTTTTTTTCATTTATTTTGTTTCATGTATTGTTCTGAGAATCAAATAAAATGTATTTTTTAATTTAAAACAATGCAAATATGATTTTTTTCCAACGATCTGGATCTACAAAAATTCTACCATAACTGACTGGTAGGGACAGTTCAGTCAGGGCAAATGAGTTTCCACCTAATTTGTATATATAAAAAACACACCCATGATCTTCGACTCTGGGTTTCTCCAGAGTCAGGGCACAGTTTGTCATTTTTTGCTAAACTTAGCAAGCTGTGACCCTTCACCCTCAGTTTCCTTCCTTATAATTACAGGAAGTTCGTCCAGCCAATCCATGCTAAGAGTCCTGCTGCATATTAACTAGCTCAGTAGTAGCAGTATTTGTAGAGCTGGCAGGTAATGTCCAAATATGTAAAAGGAGGGAGAAGCTTTAACAGGAGAGGCTGGAAGATGTTAAAAGCTGAGGTTCATGCAGGTTTGCTGACGCTGCAGAGGAGACAAAAAGTAACATGAAAGATTTGAATTTATCTACTTACACTCGTGTAATATGAGCGCGGCGACGGTCAGACAAAGCAAATGGTGAAGCTGAAATATATTGAGATACAGGCAGTCAGAGATTGAATTCCAGACACACTTTTCTCAATGTCTTTTCCAGCTGTGAGGGCATTGTATTATTTTTTTTAAATTCATTTCCTGTAGTTTCCTCCCTTCTGTGTGCACACTGATAGAAGAGCATCTCACATCAAAGATCACTGTAGATATAGATTTTCCATCTGTTACTTATTAATTCAGTTATTTTTTTCTCCAAATTCACTCCAGACTAAAACTCAAAATACTTGAATTTTTGAAACTGAAGCACTTTTAGCACAGAGAGTTCCAGGGGTGCCTCTCTGTGCTTGCTTCTTTGAATCAGTAACTTTATTTAATGACTCATATTTAATGGCTACATTGTTGTTATGCCATTATGTTTCTTTGTTTGTTTTGTCTCTGTACCTCCTTAAACATATAAACTTGTGAGTATAGAAATAAGTATCCCGTTCTTGTTTCCACTCAAGAACAATCATCGTCTTACCTGTACGCTTCTCTGGCTTTGACAATTAATGCCCTGCTCACGGTTTCATCCATGTACACTGATTGGAGACAAACACGGGCAACAGGGATTAAAGCTGCGAGCTGCTCTGTGCCTGGAAGGTCAGCCACTCTGTGAAAGAAAGCCGACATCCTGTTATTAGAGAAAAAGGAGAATGTGGTACAGGATGGTCAAAGGATGATTGAAGATCGAAGAGCAGACAAGGAGAGGGGTTACTGCATGATTTCATTAAAGAAGTGAAATTAGTTTGAAATTTGGTCTTTGTCATAAGAGCTCCTTCTAACAATTCAACTTTCTTTCTCCCAGAAAAACAACGGTTGAAGCACATTTGCTGGATTCAGTGGCAGGATGGTGGAGGGAGCCCCTGTTTGGATGGTGAGCCTCATTTCTCCCACTGAGAATACTTGTTATGGATTGAATGACATGTATCACGTTTATCTGCATATTTGTGACCGTAAAATTGGGTTTCATCGACAAACTCACAATGGTAAAGTTGAGTGGATTCACTCAATGCAACAAGCTGATGATACAGTGAATAAGCGTAATCCAAAGCTAAAAGCTGTATTGATCAATGATAACTGAGTGTCGGTTTTCTTGCAGCAGAGGTACTATTTGGCAGAGTTTGTGTTGTTTGCTTGTGTGTATGTTTGTGTTTTGTGATTGTGTCTCTGCAGCGATTTCCCTCTAAAGTGGTGAGCTAAGTGACTTTATGCTGTCCACACTGATAGGCTCTGTAGAAAAAACAACAACAAAAAACACGCTGTCTTTTCTACTGAAGTCTCATCCTGGACTCAGATCAATGATACCAACTTGACTTCCAGGAATGAATGAAATCACAAACTGAGAAGATCATTGGGATTGTAAAGTGTTCACATGATGGCTTTATCCACTGTCCATGCATGATTGAAGGCAGGGTCACCAAGTGCTCACAAGCCAAACAGAGACTGCACGACCTCTCACCACTGTGCAGCCAATATCAATACAACATGTTTTCATGTCATAATACATTGCACAATTCTGTCTCTTGCCTGTATGCAACTGGAGTTAATTTTGACTGTACATTGATCAACTGTTGTTGTCGAACAGAAGAAGTCGTCTCGTGTAATTCTAGCATTTGTGGAGGTAAGCAGTTTATGTGACTTTTACACATGAAAAAGTTCCAAATCTTCTTTGCTAATGCTAAATAGCTTTTAAAGTACCCTTATGTTACGTATTTTTGTTATGTACAGCTTTGATTTAAACAGAATGAACACATACTGTACATTGCAGCACAAAGGATCATTCCTAGTCTGATGCACATTTATATTTTACACTCTGGATTTCAGGAATGAGTTGGCGTGCTGCATTGTTTAATTAGCATTCCTTTGACAATAAGCAATGAACTTGCCACTACAAGAGTCCTCATAAAATAGCAAAATATGCTGACGTAGCTCCGACACGTAACCTGTGTGGAGATAAAGCCAAGCATTGCTGTGAAAAACGGGAGTTACTGTCTGCAGAAAGGACAATAGTAGCCTGTATGCGTTTGGTGGGGGGTGGGGGGGGGCTCACTCTGACTTCTGTGACAGTGACCTGCCGGCCGGAAAGCAAAGAGCGGCGAAGCCAAGCGCTGGTTTGGGTCGGAGAGTAACTCACACCCGTAAAGAATGTCAAGAATCTTTGAGTTAAAGTTCACACTGTATCACCATCTGCGGCTGGATCCTAGCAAATAAAAGACAGCTGTGTTCGTCTGTGTGTGTGTGTTTGTGTTAGAACGCATGTGTGGCTTTGCATGTAAAAAGAAAACGATTGTCAGAAAATAAAAAAAACGTAAGATTATGCAAATATCTGTGACGTTTGATTTGGCGTACGTACACACACACACACACTGGCCAGCAGACAGAATGTCAGCTCATAATTATGCTCTACCGTAGTGCTTTATTAAGAAGAGACAGGTCAGCAGCGGGACCACCCAGAAACGCATCACAAGTCACCTGTTTCAGCTGAGATGGAAAAATTCAAACACCCCTCTTTCTTAGTCTAACGCAACACCCAGCTGTGACTCGGTCTGTTATTTTGCTGACACTGTGTTGTCTCAAGGTTAGTGAAATATGTTTTATGGCTCCTTCTTTCTTTGCTTAGACCCATGGAGCCCTCGTGTTTCCTCATGTGAAGAAGTGGTTGCCCGTTTCTCCTCATTCGAAACACATTGTCAATGATCTTCTTTTGACGGTTCCATCTTTCAACAGACTAGCAAGAAAAGCTTTGTTCTGAAGTCTTTCACATGTGTGTTCTGCTGCAGCCGTCATTCCTGCACCATATCTGATTCTGCAATTGAACCTCACGCTTGTTCGCCAAATAGCAAGTGACAGTCAGTGCCACTCAGACTGTGAGAGGAGATGGAGAAACAGATGAAATCAATTTCTGTCTTGTTCGTGGTCTTCCTGTTTCTTGGCCCATGATGACAGATTGTAAAATGACTTTTGCATGTGAACCTCTTGTTTTTTCTTCTTCTTCTTCAGATTGGGGTGAGGGCAAAGGGCATTTAGAGTTGTGCCTATGAAGCCGGGTGTGAGAACGTGCACCGAGGTCAGAGCCTTTATAGTTCAAACCCTGAAGACACAGTGGACGTCGCAGTGACTGCACAGGAGAAGTTGGGTTTTGGAACGAATATATCAGGTGAGCTAACTCTCAAAATTATGTTTTCTCAAAGGCAATCCAATCATTAAAAACCAAGTTTATTCTGTAACGTGCAGCAGAATGGAGTTCCCTGTGTGTGGGGTTTAACAAAAAAATTCTATTTCCAGCTTCTGCTGGCTATATGTTTGGCTCCCAGTGACATGTTGCTTTATCTGGAAACAAAACCACACGCAAACTCTCTCACAGACCCTCTCACACGTGATCTGCACCACAGTCTTTGACAGCTTTTGGCACTGGTTACAGGCTTAGGGAAGGAACAGGTGGAAGGTGATAAACTCATGTCAACACCTCTTAAGAACAACTATAACAATGGATTATCCAAACTACTATTGAAAACAAAAGGTGAGTCATGTTACCGTATGCTGCATCTCAGTTTGCAGGTGTTATCGCGCCCCTATTTGTTCTGTATGTCTGTTATATGTGGTGATTATTTTCAGCTTATGACAGCTGTTGGAATCGTTTGAACCGGCTTTCCATCCTTGTCCTGGTGACGTGCCCAATCATTTTTTTTCAACCAGTTTTCAAGTTGCAATAATTTGTCCTATTTGGAGCTTTATTAGGTGTCTCATACGACTTTTAAAATATCTTAATACTGATAATTGCCGAAAGATCCCATAGCTAAAAATATGACTAACTGGCATTCAGCCTCAGTTAAAGTGTTTATCTTTGTTTATCATGTAATTTCATGAAATTACTTGTCTTACTTCGTTAGTGGAACAGATGGCTGAAGACGTCACTGAAAGATTAGCTGCCAGGCTTCCTCAAATAAATTAGTTAAAGTTGTGTTGGGTTTAGCCGTAATTGACCACATGGGACACAACCCCGCTGAGTGCTATTGAAACAGTCGTCGGTGCCACTTTATTATGCGTTTTGTGTTTTCAAACCAATGTTTTGTTATCTTTTTTAATTATTTGACTATCACTTTATAATCGTTATTTTCATATATCTTATTTCTGAAAGTACTGTATGTACCAGATACTACACCTCAGACGGCTGCTTTCATCAATTTGCTACTGGGATTTGCGTTGTATCGTTTTGCTTATCAAATTAACTTCTCAGGGAAAAAAAAACAAAACAAAGATTTGGCTACAGCAATTATTCATGTTAGTTCCAGCTCTAGCCCATCCAAGCAGGAACCGGCCTCCTCCCCTGTAGATCCCACATCGTTACATCGAAGGGAGAAAGATCGGATTACAACCAAAAGAGAGAGAGAGAGAAGCTGCTTGCAAACCTGCTACACCCCATATTGTTATTGCAGGTGTTTGGGAGAAGTTACAGCTGTGAATGTCCTCTTTGTGGTGACACATGTGGGGCTGCAGTCACACATGAACGGCCACAAACACGAGCATGTTGGCATGCGAGAACACACAGGTTACAATTTCAGGATCAGAGGGTAGTTTTAGGGGATAAAACAGCCCTTCCTAATCATCAATCCACTGACTGAATCTGCTATGTCTTTTTTGTTATATATTTAAAGAAGACGAAGTCAGTTTTACTCCTGCAAGTGCTGTGAATGCGTTCACATTACCCTGATATGTATCGTTGATCATTCACCTCAAAATCTGCTAAATGTGTGTTTAATTCCACTGTATTCTTGAATACAGAAAGAATAGTCCACAGTTACAGCAGATAGATGGACATTTTGAGCCCCTTCAACCTGTTTTTCGGTTCATTTAATTAGTATCAGACAAATATAGAAGTAACGCAAGAGACAGAGACTGGCGCCTTCATCTCTGGTTGATCTCATCACCGTCTGATGGACTGACTTGTGCTGCAGCTCCGTCTTCCGTTTGTCAACACACTCCACTGGCACCATCATGTGCTGACGCAACTTCGAAATTCATTGTTACTTGAATTGAATTAGAGCAATGGTTTTTCAAAGTGTGGCTTGGGCAGCCAGAGAGCTTCAGCAGACAGAATCTGGAGATCGAGAACATGTTTGTTGTCTGCATCAGTTTTTTGCACCTTTTTTTGAGAAGAAATATGACAAAACATAAACTTGAAGATATACTACATAATTTTTAGAAGCAAATTTTCAAAACTGAATTTGTGGTAGGTTTGATAGACAACTGTTTATTATGAAATGTGTTTTAAAACAATGTTGTGATCGTTATGGCAGTTACAGACTGTGTGAAAACATTAAAGTTACACAATACCCAGTAAAATATAATGTAACATATGAAAGACCAAAATAACAAAATAAAAAAAGACTGATTGGCATAAGACATTATATGTTAAGGTGAAAGTTTGTAGGTTACAGGATGTAATGTGTTACTCAGCCTCTCTTTGAAAACCCCTGAATTGGAGAACACATCTAAGTAATGATACTGCACTTTCTCAAGAGAGATATGTATTCATATTTGGCAATAGTAACATTTCGTCCCTGGATCTGAAATCTTTATCTTTTTAAAACAGCTATTTATCAAGCATAGTTCATGTTCACGGCCTCAATTTTTTTAAGGTTATGGTTCATGAACAGGTGCTCCTGCTTTCCTGAACAGTGTTTCATTTTTAATGTTTAATAGGACGGAGGTTAATTGATGGCTGCACATGTTCAAAGCACAAAATTTTCATGAGCAAGAAATTACAAATTGAAATACTTCAAATGCATGTACACTTTCTACAATTAAGAGCTGTTTTCTGCTCTTGCCATGCAGGTGCCCAGAATGCTGGGTGTTCCCCACCTTTTCAACCTGTATTTGTTTTAGTTTTTGTAAGTGCTGCAAATTAAGCAGTAAGTAACCTTTGGGCGGACAGTTCCAGGGGAGTGCAAGTGGGTGAGGAGTGGGGAAGGGAGTAGAGGGAAGCCGAGAGAAAAACCTCAAATGTGAAAATGACTGGAACTCCCAGGGTTTTCAAAACAGAACTTAAGATTTCATTACACATACCTGGACAACTGAGGGCATGGAAAAACCCCTCCCATACATGCACTCAACAGCTGGGTTGGTCAGAGGAATAATAAGAATAATGTAAACTAAATAGAACGGGAGACGAGTCCCAGCCAGCGCAGCCAGCGCATGTCAGCCTCAGAAAACTGCTGAACCCCCGGTCATCAATCACAGGCAGGAGGGCCTCAGTCACGCTGACAGCTTCAGACAAAAAAGAGTCCGAGTTTTTGGGCTGATCCTCTGTGTGACTGCAGCTCACCGAGTCAGGTTCGATTGCATTGCATTCAGAACTGGCCGATAATGAAGCATCACATCAAACCACTGACATCAGGGTAAAGGCTAATGGGCTTCACTTGTCAATACGTCCTGTTGTTTGTGCTCCCGCCGGTCCTCCTCGGTGTTGTTTTATTAGGTTTCAGAGTTGGTGTAAGCTGCGGATCATGAATACCAGCTATGTGAGTGTGTTGTGGGAATATTCTCATGGTGGCTTGACAGCGTCCTGGTAAGAGTATAACTGCAGGCATTAAATTGGTCTAAAACAAGCAAAGCAGAACAAAGGGAGACAGACAATCTTGAGGGGCCAAGCTGGAGTTTGGTCTCTAAAATTGAACCTTCCCCAGGGCTCTGTCATAGGGACAAGGGGGGATATGGGGATGTAATGATAGAAGTCAAGAGCAGGAGGGGGATCCTAAAGACGAAGCCTCCAGGCTTTCTAACTTTGTCTGTGTAAACATGTCTGGAATGACACATTCATTGTGTGTGTTGTATAACATGTGAAGTTCATGTCGTGTCTGCAATAGGAAGGAGGCATGAACAGTTTAAATAAAGAAGTATTATTTTCTTTCAAATAATGATTGTATTGCTGCTGGTTGAGATGCCACAGAGGGTTTTTAATGGGTTTTTTCCCTCTATTTTTGGCCTTTTTCAGATTTATCTGAATGTTTGAATCCCTGTGGACATTTCAGTGACAGAAAAAAAGTAAAAATTATCAAGCTGAGGATAAATTAATTGACTGTTTTGTTGTAATCTGGAGAAA
The DNA here is from genome assembly GCA_900302745.1 of Parablennius parvicornis. Classification (NCBI taxonomy): domain Eukaryota; kingdom Metazoa; phylum Chordata; class Actinopteri; order Blenniiformes; family Blenniidae; genus Parablennius; species Parablennius parvicornis. Next base: position 47,878 of record OMNM01008400.1, read on the forward strand.
AATATTTTCTTAAAAATAGGGCTGTAATTACAATGATAACACCTTTTTGGTAGGACATGGTTTAAAATTTCTGTTGGAAAACACTTTATTATCATGCTTGAATTGTAATAGAGTTGTCAGATTGTGTCAGCTGCTAGTGTCAGTGTACGTCACCATAACGTTTATATCTCACTTTATTCTGATATTGTGCAACAAGAACAAAAAAAATCCAATTTGGTAAAATATTAACAATGAATCACATAGTCTTTGTCTTACATGTGTGTGTGTGTTTTTTTTTTATCATTTGCATGAATGTCACACAAACATTTGCTCAATATAAACTTCAGATTCTTGTTAGATCTTCACCAACGGCTGGGCACATGAAACTTGTACATCAGTTGAATGGCAATGCTCGACAACTTATAAATGTTGACCAGATAAATTAAATAAATAGAATCGAATCCAGCAAGAAGTTTGTTGTCAGATGACAAGCAAAATGGAATATGAGATAACACAATTCGTACAAAAAGGGTTTAATTGTTCAAATGCAAATGTTATCATATATTTTGAGAACTCTTTTGCCAATCCCATATATAGTAAAGCTATATGTTAGCTTTTGATCCTCCTATCAAATCATACTAATGAACACCAATCATCTCCTTTAAATTTGCTTTATGAACTATGATGTTTTGCATGGATCGCCAGGCTACGTGTTTTTTCTTTCCATTCTTATTCTTAAAAATTCTCTCTAGGCGGCAGCCTGATACTTTCATAACATCTTTATTAAATCCCTTGAAATATTTTTAAATCATGTCATAATCTAACCTTCTGATGTAAATGTAAATGCAACCTCAGTCTGTCTTAAAAATCATAAATTGGCAAGATGGGCAGACTTTGAACATAGACACACTTCTTGTTCTGGCTCTCTTATTTCACTTGATATGTTTCTACAGAAACCCAAGCAGGCTGTATTTCTCTTGTTCACAGGCATGCGTTTATTTTGTGGAGCCAGAACAAACGAAGTTCATCATCAGTCTGATGTTCTCAATCCTCTGCGACTTGAATGGATGGCTCAGTGCGTCCAATCGTTTCTTCACCCACTGTCTGTCTGTATTAGACACAGGCTGACAGGACAGCTGTTTCTATGCCTTGTCTTGATCAATTTTGTGCTTGCATATGTGCGTCTTTGCAAGAGATATGGCAAGGCAAATTCACGTTATGTGCCTCGTTTAATGGAGTAGACGGTTTCCCAGCTCCAGTGTCTGATTGTGACATCGGACCCGAAAGGGGAATCATCACCAAAGAATTCAGCTGACTTTGATCGCGGGCCGATCCGGTGAAGGTGCTGGGTTAATGTGCTTTGCGAAGAGGAAAGTATGACACGCTCACTGAAGGTTGGGCCGCGTGTGACACAAACGCACAAAGCTCATTGTCTAGACAGTCGACTGTGAATGTGCTTTGTCTGTCAGGCAACTGTAAAATAGCTTCCAGTGGTAAAGGACAGACCTTCATGCTCTTAAATATGAAGGAAAAGCTGCTATGACCTCACACTGTACCAATGACGGCTGTAATAAACAAACAGAAGACTGTTACTGCTCACCAGCATATTTACAGACTGTTACACACAGAGCACCATCAGGTTAATACAAATCTTAACAAAAGATACTCAGTTTTGTTTTGGCTGCTGTGTGGTCTTTTGTTGTAAACCATCCAATCACATTATTGCACAGAGCCGCACAGATAGATCATGTAATAAAAGCAATACTCTGTAGTTTTAAATGTAACATGGATTCAGTTTTTTTTTTTACCCTCCACATTGGATAGATACTTAAGATGAATAGTGATCTTTTAGCCTTGTCTCAGACTTGCACGCCACCAACTGAACATCTCCAGAGGTCTTCTGTAAGAGCCCGTGGAGAAGGAGGAAATGGCCATCCATCACGGACAGCATGTGATGACATGTTTGACCCTGTGTCCTTTCCCACTCTACAGACACACACAAAATACTGCCTTTGTGGTACTCTGCTGATCTGAATGCCAGTGCTTCACCTCACGTCACATTGTTTCCTCATTTACTAACATTTATCAGAAGTCCAGCCTGTATTTTACATTGACCTTTTTACCGTGAGTAATCTCCTACAAAACATCGCTCGGGGACAATATGTGATATTAGATCCAATGTTAACTGTCTCAAAACGGATGTAAACCATTCTTTTTAAAAAAAATATGAACTAAGACACAACATTTTCAAGTGATCTTCAGACATTTAACATTTACAGAACTGCTTTTTAAATTTTGTGATTGAATATTAGAGCTCTATTCATGATTACACCATGTTATGGTTGTAAACATTCAAAGTAAGTGGGCATTTGGGTACTTAATACTTCTGTGAAAATTATGTTTTTTGTATTTTCATCATTGCATGGAAAAGAGCTAAGATTCAACCCTGCTTAGACTGTTGAGAAGTATAGAGTTGCATTAAGTAATATTGTTTATTTGGCGTAGTAAAGAGGTGATAATTGAGGTAAATATGTGCAAAGATGGATTTGAACATTATTCCATTTGAAAGGAACTCGTCTACCATGTTTTCCCATTTGGCTTGTATTTAGTTGTTTTAAAAAATGGAACAAATGACTGAACCCTGAGCTTTTGATAGCCTTTCCAAATCTGCCATCAGATCTGAAAGTGTTTCTCTTCAGGTTGACGTTGGCATGAGCCTGTCACTTCTTGGGTAATGCAATTACCGCAGCCTTTATCTTGCATATTTTCACAAACTCACCCCACGTGGCTTTGATGCTAACAGCACTTCACGAGAAAACCAGGAAGCCTGCGCTCACTGCCGCATCACTGATCTCTTGGCTCAGATCTCAGTGTTGTGTTATATCTCATAATCTTAACACATTAGGATCCCCAGTGAACAAATGAGAAGCAAGTTACTTTTATTGAAACAATTATAGTTGTTGTTGTTTTAAGTTATCCATTTAGGAGCCTTTCACCCTTAATGGACCCACCGCTGCCCAGGTTTGACCCAGTGGCTGTTTAGTTCACAATATTCGTGTGAGAAAAGAGAGAGAGAAAAAAAAAATGAACGTGAATGACCAAATTTATTTACCAAGATGATGGCTGTAGTGTGGTTGAGGCTTACATGCTTTTAGTTCAAATGCTGGAAATGTTTTGGTGATTTTCTCGCTGACGTAACGGAGAGTAAAACATCCCGCAGATGCAGGAAAGAGCATCAGAACTCATTAGACAAAATTTCATCTTTCAGCACAACACAGAAAATCCTGTTTGGGGCCAGTATTGTAATTTTCATTTAAGTGTAAAATCATGATTAAGGCAGTATTCCTCTTAAAAACCCACTGAGTAAAGGACGATTTTTTTTTTCTTTTGCACATCCAGATGCAAGTACAGTACTTTATTGGTGAACTTCTTAATCCGCCACAGCTGTTGAATTGTAAATAGAATTAACCCCATGAATTGTGTGATGTTGACTTTGGATTTTGTACACTTTCTCACTGAGTCCTGGTAGCCGTGCTCTCTGAGAATGACTTCATGGGTTTCAGGTTGCCCGCTGTGGCTTGAGTTCCCAGGGGGGGGTCCGGAGAGCCTGAGTGTAGACCTGCAGAGCAGATCCATGCTGTGAATAGACACTCATTCTCTCCTTCCTCTCTCCTCTACACACACACACACACACACACACACACACACACACACACCCTCCCTCTTGGACTGACCTCCCTACCACCTCAGTCTGAGCTCAGCGTTTGTTATTGGCTCGGTTAGGATGTGTTGACAGATGAGGCAGATGTGTGTTCCCTTCACGTAGATAGTTTGTCAGTGTCGCTTACAAAGTTGAAAAGCTCTCGGAATTAGCTGAATAAATACAATAACTTGGCTGTACGGTAGAACTGGTTGAATAGTGTGTTTTCTCAATTAAGAACATTTTGTTGATTGTTTGTCTTTAGTGTGGTAGTTTCTTTGTGTTTTAGGAAGAATGATTTATGTGGGTCTGCCTATATTTATGGTTGTTTTGATGACAGTTCTTTAAAGAGGACATACTGTTTGCATTATTGCATCAAAGGTTTGCTTTTGTTTTGTGATTAACGAAATATCTGAGCCACATTAAAAGCATTCTGAGCTGCACGTTTAAAAAAAAATCACTTCATAGTTTCAGAAGATTTGAAACAAAAGACAAGGTAAACATTTGTTTTCTTAAACTGTTTTCCAAGCCACTCAGCCACGGATTCTTTACTAGCGATCAATTCCTTCTGGGGCTTTCAGACAGTGCACGGTGCTGTCAGGGTCTCCGCCTGCAAACATCTGTGTTCTCTATCTTAAATACTTGGCAGCAGGGTGCAAATGCAGCCTTGCCACTCCTGTCTGTGTTGGATCATAATTTGCTTCTACACTACAGACTGCTGTTATGATTATCTAATATAAAAAAAAATGAGCCAACTGCTCACGGCCAGATGATCACATACAGTATTCATCCCTCCATTACTTTTGCTTTCCATTGATCTGTGTGTTCTCTGCATGCGAAGAGCTGATCATTCAATTACCTTCATCAGCTCCTCTGTCGTTTCCCCCTTTGTAGTTTACACAGAAGAGTCCAACTATCCTTAGCTCTGATGGCAGCGCCTTGTTAACAAACGTGGCAGCTGCCATCCATCGCTAATCCCTACTGCTGCAACCTGCTGCCATGTCTGCTCTGAAAACAGCGAAGGTTGGCTGCAGCACCGCTGAAAAGCCATTCAGTTGGGAATGATTATAGAAGAATAATTGATTTACTGTGTAATAATTACTTCTTGTGTAGTACATTAACTGCTATCGGACTGTGGGATTGATTGTTGGTTGTCATGACATTTTGTCCATCAACTGTTTTAGTTGTTCACAGCAAAGTCAACCCCGTCCACATACAGCAGTCAGCCAGCTTTCCTCTGTTTTTCTTTTCCACTCCCTTTATGGACACACACCTGTGATGACTGTCATTGGTTGGGGCACGCACGCACGCACGCACGCACGCACGCACGCACGCACGCACACACACACACACACACATACACATGCACACTCTTCACTCTGCTTGTTTCTTTCAAGCCGTTTTATGTTAAAATTTGATGGATAGAAGCATGGAGTTCATGTATTTTCCCGTCTGAGAGCCAAGATAGAAAGTTTTTGGATCTTCTCGCCTCATCAGGGGAAAACTTTTAACACTTGAGGATTGTACGCGCTTGAATACAAAGTTTGACGGGAGGGATTTGTCCATAATCCTGTATTGATCCTTCCTAGACAGGCTGTCTGGTGGACTGACACTTTGCTGTACCTATGGGCACACAGCCACACTGGCTGCATGCCTCACCACATCTAACTATAGCAGCAAATACACGTTGAGGCCAATTTGCGGCAGATTTAATGGTTCATAGTGGAGTCATTATGTTGGATCGAGAAAATCAGAATTGCCCATTTTGTTTTCCACTTGAAATGTCAATCGGTGTATTATTTAGTCTGTTGTATGTAAAGCTTGTGTATTGTGGATACTACACTGTTACTGGCTGACACACTGCATTCCTGATTGGACTAAACAGCACTGGAGGGAATCGCCCGCATTAGAAAACAATTCCAGCCAGTGTTCAGAGTTTGTAGGTGCCTATAATTAGGGAAAAAAATAGTATGCTGCTGTTGTTTTTTTCTAAAATGCCTATTTCATACACGGTGCTGGAAATGACAACCCATGTAAAATGCATTTCTGTAATCGCACTGCTTAAAGCTACATTGCAACAGCTACTGATAACTGTTGTGAAATAAAATAATACTTAAAATTCTTTTGAGCTCATTTCTTGTGACTTTTGTCTCATGTGAAAACAAAAGATGAATGTTATCTGACATTAGTCGACCTCTTCAATGCACGGGATGTATTCACATCCTGAAATGCAAATTAGCTGACCTTTTATGAGACCTGTCTGCTGCTCTCTGCATGTTGGTTGGGTCAGAAGAATGTCTGAGTGGGTTTGTGTTAGAATGTATGGCTATAGGTTAACAGGTTGTATGGTTGAATGTATGGCTACAGGTTTACAGAAACCTGTATGAATGACGTTCCAGTACAATAAAAATTCAGTTTCCTGACAATATAGCACTGCCCAGTAATGGTAGGTTGGTTTTATACACATAAATAAAATGAAGTGGAAAAAATACAGCAAGAGGCACATTTCTGTATGTTCTCACTAAAACACAGACCTGCATTCCTTATGATTAACTGACAAATAATAGTAAATAATAAGGACTGTTATCCCTGCCTGAGGATGAGTATTGGAAGCTTCCTGCTTACATGTACATTGATTTTACTGCAAGTGGGTGTTGGAAAAAGAGCTTCTTCTTCAACATGATATATGCACACATGCTGACATCAGGATATTTTACAAGCCACTGAATGCGTCTCATGAATGCTTGTAGAGTAAAGAGGTGCAGCCCCGGCTGAAGTGGTGCTCAGGTGTGCTGTCAAAAGCAGCTGTCAGCGCCTCATTGAGGAAGTGTCAGAGAGAACTGAAGGAGTTGTGAATGAAAACGTGAGTGAGTCAGGCGGACATGTTTGATTGTTGATTCCCCTGAAATCCACGCTGTGTAAACTTTGACTGTTTGCCGAAGTGAAATAAATTACACTGTAGCTGGCAGGAGTTAAACTGTAAAGACAGAACATTCTACTCGTGATCTATCACTGCACGGCTATAAAGGTAGTCAATTCGCTGCTTGCTTTCCAACTCAATTGACTGTGGCCAAGTAAAACTGATGTTATAAGGAAATTACGGGTAATTACCAAACCGGAAGGCCCAGGAGGTTTATGTAATAATATCAAGAAAAATAATGACTATCACGATCACTGTGTTGTAGCGAAATACTAATCCACCCAGATAAGAGAAACATATTATCACACTTTGCACATGCATTTCTCAGCCTGAAATAATCCCACTTGTATTTATATATGTTGACTTCTAATGACCACAGTAAATGTAGTTGGATTAAGATGTAATGTTGCGTCTTCAGAATTGAACAATGATGAGACAGATGTTTATTTAAGCATGTAAGTAGTTTTTCCACCTTAACATTATTAAACTTGTCAAAATACCAAAGATATTTATTTCTGCAACCACAGCAACAATTGCCTCATATGGCTGCTCCAGTAAACTGAATATCATTATAGTGTCATTGCAAATGCAACATAGCAATGATACTTGCCCAAAACATTATCTTGAGATCTTTGAGGCAAAGGACAGATGTGACATATTAACATGGGTTCTTCTGAAGTTATTTCGAAATTCTATGCATCCAGAGAGCAGTTTTGAATACAAATATAAGTATGAAATGATTGAGTATACGTGTACAACACTTAATGTTTTGGTCAAGAAAATATAAATTATTTAATGCTGACAAAATGAAATGCAAGAACATAATTGGTAGATGCAATGTGTTGGCTGCTTTAGCGTTAACATGCAGCCGCCAATTGTGGCCTATGGATCGGCTGTTTTACAATCATGTCTTTCACTTTGAAAACACGGGGAATCTAGAATGATAATACAATGCTTATTGTGAAGCGTGGTCTGTGGCGTAGTAGCAAACGAAGGCAACTGGCAACGTCTGGGCCACACGTGGCCCCTATGCCCCATCTTTTACAGTCTGCAAGGAAGTTTCTGAAAAACCTTAGATTTGAGAATTTTGTTTATACGTATATTTATATGCAGTTTATGGTATATATGTATGATTGCTGTTGCTCTAGTCATTTATAGTCTTCCTTTCTCTGTAATCTGTAATCTATTTCTCCAATCATCAGTATAAAATATAATCATTAAACACATGGAGATCACATCAAAATTCTACTTAAATCCTTTTACATTATTGACCAGTTATTACCTCTTGGGTTTTATTACAATTTAGGATGAGCATTTTTATTGCATTATCGACCATTTATTACATTCCTGGTTTTATAACATTATATTTTATCACAATTCTGGTTGTTGTTACATTTTGGACTGGTGAGGAAGAAATCTGCCAACTCATTGTTTAGAGTTTCAATCTTAATGTTTGACAGCTCCGATTTACTTACATCTATTTGATGTGATGTGTCTGGTCTGCTGTAATCACTGTGTGGAAGAAATCTGTTTAGCTCCCTCCCCCCAAAGTAAAAACAATTAAGTTGAAGGGTTATGTGTAGACCAGACCCCAAATTTATGAATATGTATTCCCAAATCACTTTAGCACTCTTTTAGTCTGACTAAAATGGATAATAGCTACCAACCAGGCACAGTTAAAATGGTAGGTGCAGTCCGCCTGTCTGAAGCATCTGTCTGTGGAACAGCGGTTTGCAAAACATCCCCATCAATCAGTTGGAAGAACTCAGTCAGTGTCCTTGACGACCAACTGGGAGCACCGCTATACTTTCCAGGATGAATGTCTAAAGGGCGAGTGAGGGACTCCAGGTCTGTAAAGTCAAACAAAGTGTGTGAGCGTGGTAGAAATAAAGCAGAGGAGTCACTGATGACAGATTCTGAATGCTAGAGAGGTATTGTGCCTATTGGAGTGTGCCAGAAGAATAAAGGCAATAGATGGGGGAAAAAAAGACAGAGTGAGACAATAGCTGGAGTGTGACAGAACAGACAGTCGAAACGTGTGGTTGCATTCTCGCTTTGTTCCATGAAATCACAGTTGTGGCAGATGCAGGATAGACGGCGAGCAGCTGTTTTGCTCTCTGTTCTCCGGTTACAGACGCTGGCACTGCCTGCACTCTGGGGATGGGCAGAGGGGCACGTTGTTGAGTCTTGATAGTGTTTGTTCTCTGAGGGTGGGCACAATGAGTCCTCAGACCACTACTCCAGTATTCTTGACATCAGAAGAGAGGAACGTGGCCGAAGGTGTCAAGAAGAGTGGGGCTGGTGTCAAGACATAACATGCAGCTGGTCCCGCTCTCACAGGACCTGTGGCGCCATTAATTACTCTGACTGTGGAGACTACAGTGAACTCAAAATATTATTGGAAAATCACTTTTATTGTTCCCATTGGTAGTTGTCAGATCAAATTATATTTCAAATACAAAGTATTTGACAAATCTGAGGCATGTGTTGAGATTTGTCAGCATTAATAATAAACTGACACATACAAGAAGTGTTGCACTTCACTCAAGTGCAAATGGATAAATGATTATAACTTGAACTTTTTTTTTTTTTGTAAAGGGGAAAAAAAACGGTGATGAGAATTTAAATACAGTCCATCTGGCTGATTGGATTTGCATTTTTTCAGGTTGCAAGAAACAGTAGACTTTAAAAAAAGGGAGTCATTTATCTATGCCTTGTTTCGCTCTGATCTGTGCAGAGTTTGACATCTAAAATGTGATGAACAATGTCTCCCTTTGAACAGATTTCTGCCAAGTTTGTCACACACTGCATGTCTAGAATTAAATGGACTAAATAAATACTCTCAGGGGTTCAGTTTGAAGCGAGGAATGTATTCATCACTGTTTCAGTTGGGTGTATTCCGCTTCACAGAGTGTAGTTTTATTATTTTTGTTCTAAACCGAGCTTGAACACTCTGGACCAGAATCACACCAACAAAAACACATTTGCAGCTGAGCTCCAGCGACTTGGCTTTTAAAAATTTCATTACACTCCCCACATCTTCATCCTGCCAATCAATGCTGCGCAGAGCTTTTCGTGTTGATAACAGTCTCCCGCTGTAGAGCTCAGCCCTCGACCACGATAACCAAGACAAGGTGCATAGACACCTTGTGAGAAGTACAGAAAGCAGAGGGTTTTGAAAAGTAGAAACAATCTAATGAGGCACTTCTGCCAACAGGTTTCCAGTCTTCACAGCCAGTAACCAGAGTCAAGAGAGCAGAAAACAACTAAATGCAATCATTTGCAGAACATCAGTGCTTTTCCATGAAGTCAGTGTGAGTTTTACTGCTGTGAGTGCTGACTGCAGGGGACCTCTTGTGAGGAAACGTCTTAGCTAAGACATTTAAAAAAGTGTTAAATTAGATCAAGTTATTTAACATTAACACTAATTAAATATAGTGTCTCACTCACCATATGTGATTTTTTTTCCCTTTATTCATCTTCCTATGTCGTAGTGAATAAACAAACTATATCACATGTTGCTGTGAAGCGGTCCCTTTAAAAAAAAGTTTGACTTGTGCAACATTTTGCGAGAGTCATCTCTTTTTAAACTTTCCACATTATTTCGATTAAATCCATTCATATGACAGAGTAGAAGTAGGTGCAGGCCACACCATTTGAAAGGTCATCACATTGTGCCAGATAGCATTACAGTATGGAGAATTGCTCTCATCTGGTGACACACACACACATACACAAAGGCCATGTGAAACAGTTTCCTAATATTAAGCACAAAAGAGGGGGGTGGGACGTGTTTCATGCTCCTTTGCAGCCCAGTGGTGAAACATAAGTGGGACTCCTCTGTGAAAAGCCATTTTTCCACCAGAAGCGCCAGAATATGGTCTCATTGCACCAGATTGGACGGCAGCAAATACTACCTCTGACGCATGTTCTGCTTTAAGAAGATATACTGTTCCTTAAATGTGCTTTCTCTGTCATATTGTACAGAGTAAGAGATGAACTAATGGAACTGTGTTTTCAATGTGCTTGAGTTTCGCTCAGGATCAACTAAACACCAATCACCATGCAGAAGCACAAAATTAAATGTGATATCATGGAGTTGGACGTGTTGGGGGAAGACGTTATCAAATATATTGTATCACTACAGCAAATGCAACTAAATTTTACACCCAAAAAATAGAGTAGATTATTTGTCAAAGTCAAAGCTGTGGAAAACCTGGGAGCAACACGAGATTCAGAACATTCTGCCTGACCTGATGAGAGATACGCCACAGAGAATATTTCATAGGTATGACTAGAAATAAAAGTTGTGGAGAGCCAGTTTAGGAAATACATCAAACTAGAATCACAGCAGCGTTTCTGCAAAAGGATCTGGCGATTTGCATCAACCTTTTTAAAAACAAGCACAGTCATTAGTAATTTAATATCACATTCCTCATTAATTATCTATTACCATGTACTCCTCCCAGTATTTTGTGCTATCTGGAACCAGAACCCAATGTTCATGAAGGCAGTCACATTAAATGGACAGTGTGTGTTATTTTTGTGTGTCTGAGATTCTCAATGCATCTTGTTGGTAGGTCAGCTTCCATATGTGTGCTCACAAAATGTAGTCCCCC
>OMNM01008406.1:5225-26725 GCA_900302745.1 Parablennius parvicornis
AAAAAAAAAATATATATATAATATATATATATATATATATATATATGTAAAAATACAAAAAAATAACTAAACATTATAGTTCTGGACAACAAGTCAAAGAGGAGATAGCACCGTTGTTACAAAAAGGTTGGACAGACGGGACAGAGGGGGGCGAGTGTGGGCGGCGAGGGGCTTGGTGACACATCCAGACCAGAGGCTCTGATAACGGAGCGAGGACACGCGGGATTCCGCAGAAACGCTGCCTTCATTTTCCCACATTATCGTTTTTCAGCGAACAGGAGGCGCAAACATAGTCCTCCTTCTCTGCCATCTCCGCCGTGACACCCACGCAGACTTGGTGGAACCACTGGTTGCAGCTGCCGTCACACTGGACCCAATCCACCTGCAAACACACACACACACCCACGCACACAAAACACACACGCACACGGGATTAATAACAAACCCGCATTAAACAGTGCAAACAGCTGCTTGTTCACACCTGCAGCTGCAACATTATTATGACCACCATCTCTTCTCAGGATATTTTTTAGTTGACTAAAGAAAAACATTTCCGCTTTTTTTCTCAATCAATGAGATAACATTTTATTTTTCTCATACTTTCACGGCTGCATGTCACACCTCTGCAACATCAGCTCTTCAGGACTTTAGACAATATCGATCAGCTGTCACAAGTTTAACATTTTTCTTTCTTACTCAATGCACATTTTATGGCCAGAACATCAAAAGAATTCAAGTAAATCTTGTCATTCACGTAAAAAAGACAAAACAAAAAAAAAACAACCAAAAACGTTCTGTATTATGAAAAAAAACAAAAAACTCTAGTTGGTTCAGTTTTTCTGAACTACTAAATGTTGATGGTGAACTGTAAAAAAAAAAAATTTTTTTAAATGAATTTGATTGGAAAAAAAACAAACAGGATTTTCTTTGAATTATGTAGATTTTGACCAAAATAACTAAACAATACTTTGAAAGTTTACTCTATATTCTCATAAGTAAAACAGAAGTTTGAGTTCAAGTTAGAAGTTTCATCTGAACTGGATCAGCAACAGCAAAATAGATGTTTAAGGAAAATAATACTAAACTGATTAATTCAGAAAAAAACAAAGTGAAAGCGAAATCCTTCTCCACATGATCAATTTCATACCTCTTTTTTTTTTTTTTTTTTTGCCTGTAGTGAGTCTGGAAGGAAACGTTACTGCTCCACTTTGTTTACCAGCTTGTGTGTCGTCCTGCTATGTGCTGCTGAGCAGCTGAAGCTCGGTGGAGTTTTACAGTTTGTGGCTGCCTGCTGCACATGAAAACGACTGAATGAAGGCGGTGGTGCTGAATAGAGATGGAAAACTAGTATTCTCAAGCTAAAAACTCAAGAAAGACAGACAGTTTGCTATTTATCTGAGCCGTTATCTGCTGCTACACACATTTTATTACACAACGCTCTCATGTTGATGCCTCGTCTCCCAAATGGTTGTGAAAACTGCAGTTTTGAGCCAATAATTCAAATCCTATATGTCATTCTAATTAGTGCAATGACAGTATCATCATAGTCATTAAAATTTTCGTCTTTTTATTTCGTTCTTCAGCTGCTGGCTATCGAATCAAAATGAGGAAATACTTTACCCCTTTTATTCATTTCATTATGTTCTAAAAAAAAAAATTTAAATGATCTAAAAAGTCATTTATGACCATCTTTATCTATTTTTCTTGCAGTCTGATAGAATGAAACAGGGTGGATGTTTTCCTTGTGAAGTGCAAACAGTTTCAGAAGACGGTCTGACCTCGTCTCCCTCGGGCAGCTGACATCTCTCTGCGGGACAAACGGCCATTTCCTCGTCGGAGTCGTCGGACTGGGAGAAGTCGGAGCGCGGGGAGGACGAGGTGGAGGCCGGCCTGCGATGCTGGTTCTTTTTGTTCATCTTCTGTCTTTTGTGAGCGTGCTTTTTGTCCTTCCTCCGACACTCCGCATCAGAACCTTCCCGCTCCATGTGCCGCTTTGCTTTCTTCTCTGAGCCATTCACGGTTTCTCGTACATCGTTGGTGCCGCTCTAGAAAAAGGAGAATCAACACAATGAAAGTCAAAGTTGGTCAGGTTTTCAGAAATTTTGCAAACATTACATTTGCTTTGATTGCAACTGTCTGGGTAGGCTGGAGTTAAGATAATCCACATAGCATGTAATGCTTAAAAATGTCAAAATGTATAAATTATTGACTTCATTTAAATCTTTGAGCATATGTGATCCTGACAGTCTGTGGATATGGTTGCGCAGATCTCCACCGCCTGTTGTCTTTAAAGTTCTAATCAATCAAACCCTGGACTCAAACCAGGTATATTCCCACAGTGAGGCAGGAATACTAACCACTACATGATTAGAAAAACATTTAGTTCAACGAGATCCAAACAAGTAGACTGGATTAGATTGGCGGGGGTTGTAAGAGAGAAAGGGAGGATTGTTTGTTTTAGGGTCCAATGTTGTAATTCATTTCTTTGAGAGCTGCACCACATGTTTAAATGCAAATTTTTGATTTTGTACCTGGTTAAGTGGCAGATTTGTTCCCTGAGAGTTGTGCAGGTGTGTGTCCGTGGACTCATCCTGCGGCGGCGACATGCATCTGTTGGTGTGTTGGCTGCTGGCTCGGTCCAGTAACACGTGGTAGAGACTCTGGACCTCTGGCAGAGAAACCTGCAGCAGGAGCCCCTCCACCATCAGCTCCTCCAGCTCCTGACTCAAACCTGATACACACCAACACACACACACACCTTAACAAGCCACCAACTTCATGTTCGCATATGGGATATTTGGCTGTAGAAGCCCACACTGACCCTGCAGTGGTATGCATCTCTGCTCAGTGTAGAAGACGGTCTGAGCCTGGCTTGTCCTGTTCCACTCTGGAGTCAAACATGGAGCCTGTATGAAAAAACACCAAACCTCCAATGTAATATTTGTAACTTATCACACACTTGTTGAAGTGTCTCACGGACTGAGAGCGACCTGAGTGTTGTCGTGAGGGTTTTCGCTGCCTGATACGAAGCGGCTGAGTGTGGGCGGGGTTCCCGGTCTCTCGTCCAGCTCCGGCAGGTTACACGTCTGTGACATCTCTTGTGCTCGCTGCTGCCAGTCGCCCGTCCTCTCCACCAGATATTGCAGGGCGTCACCCTCCGGCAGGCGCACCCCGGTACGCCGCAGAGAAGCCAGCAGGGTGAGGGCTTTGCTTAACGGGGGCTTTTCTGAGGGCTGGCATTGCGGACAGAGCCAGGGCTGTGTTTCGCAGGAGTCCGACGGGTCTCTGACACACACGCTGTGAAAAGCATCCCTGCACAGTTCACACTGCAGCATCGCACCCATGGGCGCCTTCTGGCAGAAGCACACCCTCAGGTCCATGCAGTCTGCTGTGGGAAGGAGCTTTGACTCGTTGGCTGCCCTGAGATTAGAGAAAGCCTCCATCTCCCTCTGCCGCAGCTCCTCCAGCGTAGCCATCTGGTGAATAAAACATAACTCAGTCATTTCCTGATAGAGGCAGTTAAGCCGTCGTATTGCTGTGATTAGGCCTTTATGAAACTTTAATTCGTGCCGCTTTAATTCGTGCAGCTGCTGCTGCTCTACTTTCGCTGCCACTTTCCCACGCTGTCAAAAACCCTTCATTCATAATTTTCACATCACTACGCTGCCATCAGCGAGGCCGTCTGCCCCTGTTCTCCAACTGCCATCGTACCTCTGTCCTCCTACCTACTGAAACTTCCCTCTCTTCAGCACACAGTGACTGCTGAATCACATTTTGTCTCAGTAAATAATTATTGATCTGTACTTACAGCAGAGGTAGAATCCTTGGTCTCTGAAAGTGCCTTTTCCACGTCGCTGAGAGTGTTGAGCCTTGGTGTTTTCTTCTTGTTACTTTTTGGCGACTGCTTTCCTTTCTTGGCCTTCCTCTTTGGAGAACCCACATTTCCAACTTCACATCTTGGACACAGGACCTGCAATCAACGTGAAAACATCTGAGTCTGCTGAAGTGACAGTCCTCTACACCTCAGACTCAGGCATCCAAGCAGGAAGTCCACATTTAAACAGAAATGTTTACTGTCAAATCACTAGGGCTGAATTTGACAAGTGGCTCTTACAGCCACTATTAGGATTTAGTTGCTGTTCTTTATTTGGTCATTCTTTGAGTGAATGAAATACCAGAAAATATCAAAGACTTATAACAGATTTCAAATTTCTATCATGTAATCAGTTTTTTTTTTTTTTTTTACAGTGCTACAAACAGCAAATACAATTTTCCTAAAACACAGTTTCTTTACTGTTGATGAAATTAGACATTGATTCAAAGTTTCAAGTGCACAACTGACTTTACCGACACATTTAATTTGTTTCTTTGTGCTTGATGTGAGACAAAAGTGGTTTAATGTAGTGCTGATCAAATCAAGTGAGAGAGGAAAACAAAACAGCTCGTAATAAAATAATAGCATGCTGATCCTTTTCTTTGACTCTTCAGTTCATCCTGTCTGAGTATCTGTTCATGGCCTCTCCTCACTAAAAGCCTGCTCTATTTTCAAAGAGCAGCTTCCATGGAGCCGTTTTTCTGACAGTGCTGATCCTGATTATGCAGCGTCCTATGCTTGACATTTGACATCAGCCTTATCATCTGAATAAGATGAGACCCGTGACGAGCTGTTGACAGCGTTCACGGCAGTCTGGAGTCAATATTTTCACTAAAAAGTCTTTCAATTCAAGCAAATCAAAAAAAGAAAGTATATTTTTTCACTGAATGAAAAACTTCAGGAAAGAAAAAAAGCTGTGTTTTACCTCCAGTAAGGTAAGTGTTGAGTCTTTCTGAAGAAAAGCTGCTGCTGCGGATTCTTTCCACTCCTGTACTTCAGCCATCAGAGACTCTAGCCGGTCCAGAGGCTCCAGGTGGACCTGGATGGATTGTCCTCGCTGCACCATGTCAGACAAACTGTCCCACATCAGCATGCAGTCGCTGGCCTGGAATTCAAGAATCCATCCAATATTACACTCACGCTCAATTGTACCTGTGTGCAAAATTAGATTGAGTAAGAAGAAAGTTCCAACCTGCAGCTCTCCGGCCTCTTGAAGCCACTCTTGAGCTTTTCTGATGGTGTCTTTGAGGAGGAGACAGTTGGGGAGGTACGCGGCGATGCTTGACACCTTTTCTGCAGCAGCACTGAGTGTCTCAATGGAGTGTGGCGGTCTGGAGGGCAGCAACACACACACACCAAATCACACACGGGGATCTACCAACTCGAAATGAAATGAGCTGTCATGGCGTTTTGTCCGGATGCTTTCCATATTTTTATTTCCACATTTAAAAAGAAAAAATGTTTTGTGCTTAAATCTGACAGTTATTTAGCAAACTCTGACTCCATATATAGAGAAAATCTATACAGAACAGTTTTATATATCATGACATCTAAAACTAAGCGAGATGAGGAAAACTCTGGAAGCATGGGAAGATCTAAGTCCTGACTTGTGATTAGTTCATCTGACAGTCGAGAACAGATGTACATTCTGACAGCCATGCCATTAAAAGCCTTTAAGAAGCACTCATGACAGTTAAGACTGAACAGCACTGAGTACCAGTGGAATGAGGGCAGAACTAAATATGATGCTCACTTTTTGTAGATCTTGTTGAATATTCTAGCAGCGGCATTTTGCACTAGCTGTAATTAAAGTGAAGCAAAATCAGGAGCATTGATGTATGATCACGTTATTCAGTTACAATCAGCGCAAGAACCTGCAAAAAGAGTTAAAGCTAAGAAGCACAGAAACATTTTTGTATCACGTGTTTCTGGGTCGAACTCAGGGAAGCCTGTCACACCAGGTCAGGTCAATGTTTTGGTTGTTTTTCCACCGCCTGGCTCAGTTGTGAACGTCGGTCTGTGTCGCTCAGCTGTTCTCACCTGTCTTTGAGGAGACTGCTGGCCTTTTCCTCCCAGTGTTCGGACATGGTGAGCTGCTCCTGAAGCCGGGCCATGGCCTTTTCCACAGACGCATGCGGCGCCAGACCGACCCCCTGGTCAATGAGCCTCCTCATGGTCTCCAGAGTGAGGGCGGCGGGCTGAGCGTTGGCCTGCTTCACGCCCTCCAGCCACCGAGCCTGCTCCAGCCTCTCTCTGAGGAGGGGCAGCTCGGGAAGATCCACATCGAAGTCGAAGCTGACGTCCAGCAGGCTCTGGATCTCTGTCACGCTGGGAACCTCGTCTGCAAGGACCTTCTCACTGTGCTGCTGGAAGTCCTCGATGCGATTCAGGAGTTCCTAACAAGAGAGATCGTCGATCAATCAGATGATCACTAAATGGAAAAAGATTGTTGTTTGATTATGCTCCTCCCTGCAGCTTTATAAATAACTGTCAAGCTAAACATATATCTTTGTGTCCATCATCTAAGACCCTGTTCTCTCACTGGCTGAATATATTTCTGGACAACAGTTTGTCCTCGGCCTCGTAGTTTGCATTGTCAGTGTTTGGTGAAGTTAATGCAAATGGCTGCTCCCTGCTCTCCTGAGAGTCACTTTTTAATGGCTCCTCCTCTACCAGTCAGCCTGGCTGGATGAAAGAAAAAAGACTGTTGAGCATCTGATTTGCACCTTTTATACGGATCCAATTAGCTGCTGCAAACCTTATAAAATAATATTCTTTTAACTGATTAATATTTGAGCATTTATTTCTTCATAGTTGTAAGCAAAGTACCTAAAAAGTTTCATCTATTGGACTTCAGTAGCAGCTGGTAGAAATAAGAAACTTTTTTCTATCACTTGAAACTATTTAATCTTGTTTATGAGTTAAAAGATTTACGTAATGGTCTTTGGTGGAATAAGATGCATTTCCCTTGTTTTGTTGGGCTTTGTTTTTTATATTAAGTTTAAAAAAAAAACATGTTTCTTCTTTTGAGTTTCCTTCACTTTGATCAGTTGAGAAGCAGAGCTGAAACTCAGGTAGATGACCTCTGAAGCTTTGGGCAGCGTAATGAGTTGATTTTTGAGAAATTACAACAAGAGATGTCTTCTGCACTATCGCTACAGGAATTAGCTTTAGGCTAAAGACAGTTTTCCAGTTCTGACAGACTAAAATGTGAAGTGAGAACATTTTGTGAAGACAACACAGGATGCGAGGATGTACCTTCAGTAGCGGCGCCTGAGGAAGGCTACAGGAGAGGTTATACAGCTGCCTCACGAATGACCTCAGCTCCTCCACGGTCAGCTGGCTCCGGGACTTCACGCTGTCACACCGATACCTGAAGAAACGATAACGCTGTCTGAGGGAACAAGCAAGACATGAGAATCATGAACCAGTCCGATCTGAGACTTTACCTGGTCTGTCTCTTGCCGTTCAGCAGCTGCTGGGCCACAGACGAGCACTTCTCTGCGTCCTGCGTGACCAGACGGAGCCGACGCAGAAGGTCGTTGTCGGGAAACATCATGGACTCCGACTCAGCCAGAAGAGCACGAAAGACAGGAAGGCCTGAGGAGAGAATCTCTGGTTAATCACACAACTCAACACATACCGTATGTTCAATCAGTAAACCACTGGAAATTTGTAGACAGACTTCTAAAGTTTTCACTTCCAACTGGGATTGTGTAGAGGTTGGGTTAAACACAGGTACAGGTAATATCAACTAATTAATAGTGTAGTCACTCATGAATGTGCCATATTTCGATGTTGGAGCTCATTATTTTCAGTCAATTTCATTCAGCTAATAAAATGAACTTCAGTCAATATCATGTCTCACAAAGGATGTAAATGCTGTTATGTTATCAGAATATCTTTGAGATGTTTTTTCTTGTAATGAGAGCATTTATGGACTTATATTTAAGATCTTGAGTTGAAAAAAAAAAAAAAAAAAAAAAGAGTCCCTGAATCACACTAAAATCTTATCTGTGTGACTGACTGAAAAGATATTGGTAAGGAAACTATGTAATTTTACTTTGAAAAATTTTGTTTTTGTACTGCATGCTATGGAAAAAATTATTATTACCCTCTATATAGAAAAAACAATCTCATCATGAGCCAAAATGCCATGTTGGAGGATTACAGTGTGCTGCGTGCAGCAGAGAATGTCACAGTGTGGTTGAACTCCGGCCGACAGACGGCTGCAGGTGGTGGAGCTGTGACACATGGCAAACCCCACAAAGCACAGCAGCTGCCATGAATGAGACTTTTTTTCTCTCTCAGACAACTGCTGGTGGAGAGCTGATGAGGAGGCAGTCATACAATGGATCAACAGTCTTTTATCAGCCTTCTCTTCAAATTAGAAGTGGATAGCGAGCTGTTACTGTATTTAAGCTGTTTCTTTTTCATACATATGCAATTTACTTGTCTTTATTTTTCCAAAACTTCTGACCCCATCAGCTGTAGACATGTTTCTAACAATTCATTTCAGATTTGCGAAACCATCTCTGCACATTTTGGGAGCTTATTAAAGCTAACGTGGAGAAACATAATACATATTATTCCGTCTGATTAGCTAAAACAGTAGCTTTCCTCATGATTGTTTACCTTTCTTTTTCTCTAGTTTGGCTTCTAGAGTCACTGACACTCGAGAAGCCCATTCGTCATAAACCTCAGCTCGCTGCTTCACATCATTCATCATGGGGTGCAGCTCGTCCAGTGTGTATCTGTAACTGCAGCAGCAAACAAAGCACACAATTTATGAGGTGCACAAATCCAGTTCAGGAGGAGCATTTGCTCTTAAAATATATGCTACTGGACATCCAAAGAGGGATCACTGATTACTCCCATCAGGAGCCGCAGTGGGACTTACTTCAGTGTGTAGTTGGTGACGGGGCAAGAGCAGAGGTCGTCGATGTGGTGGAGACAGACCAGGACACCCGGGCTGCAGGAGCAGGTGACGGCAGACAGGTAACAGGTGGTCCTGCACTTGGCACACTGCCGCTCGTCATCCTGGAGGTGATCGTATTTCGCCTCTTTGCTGTGCGACACCCCCTGAAGATGTGAGACATGATGATGTAAAGTGTCTTTGAGCGTCCTAAAAAGCCTTATACAAATAGAAATTGTTATTATTGTTAGGGGCCTCGGCCTGGAACGCCAGGACCCTATTGTTTTTGCTATGTTTATTATTATTGTTTCTTTTTCCACCACGCCGGTTCCTCAAACCCACATTTGACCCCCTAAACAGGTTCAAAAGCTCACCAAATTTGGCATGCTCATCAGGACTGCTAACTGATTTCAGAAAATAAAAAAAAAATGTACCCCCAGAGTGCCAAATATGTTCTCTAGCGCCACCTAGAAACACTAAAAGGGCCACTACAGCCTGTAGGAATGTCGCACGGAGATCAACCCAAAACTCACGTGTTCGTCTTATCGAGACCTACAAATCACACGCCTGCTATTTTACTTTCAAAATACGATTTTTGCCCAAAAAAGGCCTTCGCTGAAATGCTATATCCTTTGAGGATGAATATATTACGGGCTTCAAAACACATTGAAATAACAGAGGAGACCCTCCTGCTCAAATATTTAGAACATCTTTTTACATTATCGTGTGGTTTCCGTTTTGTTGGACGTCAAAGGCCGGAACGCCGAATTTCCTGGTCTACCTCCTCTCATTCAAATGAATGGGGAAATGGAAATTTCCCCTTTGTGAGTGGATCAGCAGCGCAACAAGAAACTGCCGAACAAGACAATGTAACACATGTGAGGACAATTCCCTAAAACACGATCGTTTTGACTAGCGGGAGCAACGCTGTCATTTTTTTGGTTCCTGCGATTCCATGCGAAATTTAACATTTACCTAGATTACAGCTTAGTTGGCTTTTGAAGTAAAAGCCCTCCTATATTTTTCTAAGTCAAAGTCCTTTTTCCTTAAAACCTTGCAGGGACACAACATGAACACACGCACACACACACGCACACACACACAATATATCTACACAACCCACACTGCACACTGACACTGACACACATGAATACACACTAAATGCACACCGACAAACACACACACAATAAATGCACACCGACACACTCTGTATGCGCACACACACACTAAATGAACACCATCACATGCACGTCAACACAGATACACACTGCACACCGACACACGTACAAACACTACACACCATCTCATGCATACCAACAGACACACACTGCACACCATCATATGCCACACGACACACACACATACTGAAAAACAACATACACACACACAGACACACACTAAATGCACACTGATTCACTCACACACTTGCTGTATACATGCACACTAGATGCACAGCTGTTTGCGAAATAGCTAACATGCTAATGTATTGAAGCTCGCTAGGCTAAGGGTGAGCTGGATTTTATATTTTTGTTTTTTTGGGCTGAGTACGTTACATTTTTTGTAACTATTGTATTTGAGGTAAATACATGGGTGCACGCACGCACGCACGCACGCACACACACACACACACACACACACACACACACACAGACACACACACAGACACACACACAACCTGTAGGCATTAGTATTATATGAAATTATAACAATTTTTTTACTCAGTCATGTTGAAATAAAACTTAAAAAGATGAGGTAACATCCAAAACTTTACAAATTTATATTTACAGACTTGCTAGATTACACATTTGTTGTCTTTTGAAGTAAAAGCCCACCACATTTTTCTAAATATAACTAAATTTTTGTTAAAATCTTCAAAAATGAATATATTTTTTTATTAATATTTAAACGAGCCACGATAGGGCCAGAGGCCATGATTGGGGCAACCCCGACGGGCCAGAGGCTAGAGCCCTAGGTCCCGACCAACGCTGCTTGCAGCTTTGATTATTATTATTATTATTATTATTATTATTATCATCATCTGTAAAAAGCAATTCCATGTCGAATGCCATGCACATTGAGCAGGTTAAATAAGCAAGGTAAATAATAAATAAAAGACAGTGAAACAAATGTATAAGCTCTAAATAAACTATAATATGAAGACAAGGCTGAAATGAGTGTTATTGTACCATTTTCTTCACTTTGTCCCTCAGCTCCTTCTCCTCCTTGATCATGGACACTATGTCCTTGTGGACTGCAGAGGCCAGGACCACGTTGAGTGTCTCCGCTTTTGAGGCCATGTTGCACACCATCTCGTCGTGGGAGAACACGTTGTACCGGTGCAGCATCCGGTAGTGGTCCACACACTGCCGGCCAAGAGGCATCTGCAGGGACCGAGAGGTTAAAGGATAAACCAATACTGATTACTGAGTTGCTGTCAGTAAAGTTGAGCACTCACTGCAAAAGTTCCTACTTCTCAGAGTCAGTACTGAAGATAATCTAAATATGAGATGGACAACTTTGGTCACAGAGAGGGGAACCCACATTTTATGTCTGTTAATTAAGTCTCAAGAAATAAAGTGCACTCAGCTAGACATTTTTCACCTCAAAATGCATTTATTAGTACAGTAATTACTGTATTGTGCTTTAGAGTACAACATACTCCTCCAATAGATACAGTTTTATAGGAGTCTTTAGTCTTGTGTGTCCTTTTCTTCAAACAGATCTCCTCCCTTGCTGGTTCCCTCCAACTATTGCTGATCTCAAGCTCCGGTTCTGCCTACTCCTCCCACAGTGTGTCATCCTCACTGGCATTCAGAGCATTTGAACTGAACCTCTGTAATTAGCTTGCCACTACACAGGTTTGATCATTAAGTCAGATTCCATTATTCGCTGCTGTTAATGTGCCTCAGTCAAGTGTCCACAGAAAACATACAACATATTCCTCTTGTCTTTGTGAAGCAAACTCAGAGCAACACCAGTAGCTGAATATAAGACGACCACAGTTTTTTCAGACTTATTTCCAGAACATATGTGTTCATATATATATTTAGACCAGTAAAGTAGCAAGGACTAAGAAAACTAATTGGCACTAATTACTATTGTTAATTTTCCAACAAAATTATTGAGATTTGTTTATTTTATTCTTCTAATATTGTGATATGTTGTGCATTTCCATCTGTGTGAAATCTACATAACCAGCAAATAGATATGTAGTTTTAAAGATGATGGCAACATAAAAAAGTTCATTTTAATAACTTGTAGATTAGTGCACAAATACAATGATAATATTTTAGATGCAATATCATTGTGTATAAAAGAAAACACAAAAAACATTGTTCCCTTGCGAGGTGTGTGTAGACCTACCCAGTCTACGGTGCAGAAGTTGACGGCTTCGGCAAAGTTAAAACCCTGGTTGAAACCACTGTGATAAGCTCGAGGGAATGTGATGACAAACTCCCCAGCGCACTGATTTGTTCTGTAAATCTGAAAAGGAGCAGAGACAGTGGTCAGTCTGAGAGCGTCTTCATTTAAACAGCAGTTGTGCGTCGTTGACTTCCAATACAAAGAAATGCAACAGCATGTGTACGTACTGGGACTCCGTGGGCCATCAGTGTATTGGGGTTCATGATGGTCACCAGCTGGTGGAGCAGGTCAGGCTGAGAGTCAAACAGCTCGGGGGCCAGTTTCCTCATCACCTCCTCCAGCTGTTCTGCAGCGAAACCAGGAGCACCGTACCAGGTTTTGGGCTCCCCCCTTTATTAAACAAACAAACAAACAAACAAACAAACAAACAAACAAACAAACAAACAAACACCAATTAACTGCTGAGCCAAATATAAAATGTGAGACCTTCAGGATCAGAAGAAGATTCCAGGTTTGCTCAGTTTACCAGTGAAGGTAGTTGATGGAGTAGCTCCAGTGATCCTCAATGTGCCAGCAGAAAGAGGAGAAGCACATGCCGACATAAAGCCACGGCAGCGTCATCCCACAGATATCTGCTGTGACGTGAGTCAGTACAGACGGGTTCATCATGGCCAGGTTGTTGAGGTTCCAGCCACATTTTAGGTATTTCTGCAAGAAGAACGATTCGTAAATGAAACAAGAGTGGATTCATGTTTGAAGGGCTTCTTTTTAAAAGAACCTACCTCATCTGCTGGAGAAACTTTAAACTTTCCATTGGGGATGGGGAATCCACTCCCGAACTCCTTGGAGGCGATGTCTGCTCCATATTCAACTGTAACGTCCTCCTCGATGGCTCCGACCAGACGCCAGAACTCTTTCTCCACCAGCTCCGTGGGCACCATCTGTAATCACCAGGGAGATTTTCACATTTAACACACACGACAGCAGAGACCGACGGAAAGGCCAAGGAAGCGTCTTCACTTACATGAACTGGCATGTTGAAGTAATCGGATTTGAACGCGTCGGCCATTTGTCCAAACGCACGGAGGGAATAGTCTCTGTATGCTTGTTCAAACCCGAACGCCTCATGAGGTTTGTTGCATTCCTGTTGGGAAAGAGTTTAAGAATTAGTTTTTAAAAAAACAACTTCTTATGATGTTTTGTGAACTTTTGCAAATATTCCCACAGTCCCTTTTTTTTTTTTTTTTTTTTAAGTCACCATATTCTGTATAGTTTTCTGCAGAGGACATGTGATCTTTTTTCAGTTTTCTTTTTAGGATAAAGGTGCAATCATTGGACCACAACAGAGGATGTCCATTTTTCAAACAGGATTTAGACCTCGACATAAACATCAGACCAACAGCAGCACGGAGGAAGTGTGTTCACTTGTTGGACGTCACCAAAAACTTATATATAAAAGTCTGCTTTTTGTCACCTTCAAAATATTGCAAAGGTGCGTCCATTTCTCTCTCTGAAAGACACAGAAAAAATTATTCATGCTTCAATTAAGAACCTGATAAGACAAATGCAACGCTCTCCTTACTGGACTTCCCAAAAATAAAATGCATGGAGCAGCTACGGCCAGTTTAGAGCACAACTCCCTGTTCTACTATGAAATATGCAAAATAAGATGAAATGATTTGAAATTCTTATAATCTATTTTATTCAAAGGTGGTTACCTACAATGGCTTGAACTATTTAGTTAAAAAAAAAAAAAAAGAAACATGATACTCACTGCCAAGGATATTCATGGTTTTGCACCACAATATTTGACATATAAGCCCTCTGGACCTTTAGTGGGACGTCTTCCTAATTTCATGCTTTAAGTTGATAAAAACCTCTGATCTCACTTGCAGATGTGCATATAAGTGCTGCAACTAAAAGTGCTGTTTTAAAAACTCACTTCTCATCTTAACTATTTTTCTAATATAGGTTGAGAATGTGTCTTATTATACATTAGGTTTTTTTTAGGCCTTAATCTTTTTTTAATTATATGGTCCTTAATATCTTTTACCTTTCATTTTCAAGTCAGTCTTGCCTTTATGTCTTTCCTTTTTACCATCTTTTGTCGATTCATACACATGTACTATCTATTTACCTGCTTCATTTCACAAATCATATTTGCACTGTGGCCTTTTTTAACTTACTAAATTCTAATTATTATTGCCTGTATTTGTTGATTTTTTTTTGTCCTCTGTGAAGCACCTTGAATTGTATTATACAATTACTACATTGAAATAAATTAGTTGGTTGAATTTTATTTATTTTTAATAAATAATACAAATACTGATCATCACTCTGATGATCTACCAGATGCCACATCAGGAGTAAACATCTGGATATATGGCTGTTGTGTGAGCAAAATCTAGATATCAGTATATTATTACACAAGAGATTAAAAGATGAGAAAAGACTGAACTAAGAGACTGCAGATATATGTTCTTCTTAAAATAAATGAGATGAGGCTTAAAATATGCTCTTTTAAAAAAAACTAAATATGCATGTTGGCTCCTGCTGGAGCTCATCAGAGAGCGGATCCTGCTCACCTGAGCCAGACACTTGGGGCACCTCCAGTCTCCTTTGGGGACGTTGTGCAGCGGAGGGATAAGACAGAAGGTGTGGTAGCTGTCGTCACAGCCGTCACACAGCAACAGACGGTCTTCATCTCCCCCACTGCCACAAACCAGACACACCACCAGATCCACCTGCGAGACAACAAGCAGCCTGAGTGACGGAGAGAAATCTCTTCAACACAAGACTTCCCTGTGAACACTGCTTCAGATAAACTTCAAGCTGTTATTAGAAACATGTCGCAAAACATATTTAACATTTTGAGACCCGATCAGTCATTTATGCAAACATCTAAGCCTGAGAAGGATAAAATCAGAACCTATGAATACTAATTTTGGGTACAAATGTCATTGTAAATCAGACGTATTTCACAATACAGTTTTTAAAGAGGTTAAAGTTGACTGTAAAATGTTTGAATATTAAGAAAAGTTTGTATTTTTTTTTTTTTTTTTTTTTGTTCTTGTGCTTACTGGACTCGGAGGAATCGGAGGGAGGAACTTCTTGTACCGTGGTTTGATTTTTTCAGCTTCAATTACTGGTTCCTTACTTTCAACTGGCTCTTGTTTCACAAGAATAGGAATCTCTTTTTCTGTAAAAGAAAGCAGTAATGGTCTCATTGAAGAGAGCACTTTAGATTATGAGCACTTCAGCATCCATGAACAAACGGAACACAGAAAACAGAAGTTATCAGTAGGAAAATAAAAGAACAATTTGAAGTAACAGTATTTGTAAATATTATCTTAATAATGAATATTACTGTAATTACAACTATATTTAAATGTACTTTCATACATCAAAATTTCAACACAAAAACACATTCACAAAAATCCACATGAGAAATTTAACTGCTGAAAGATCCATTTATAACACAGGTATCTGTGTATGTAGCTCCACTATCATACAAAATATTCATAACTGTTCATATAGTGACAGATGAAATAAGAAGGACAAAACATTGAATCTTATTAAACTGCAGCATATTTCTCTTTCGTACAGGGTGTCGGACTGGTTTAATTTCATGGGCCACAAAGTTCAATTTGATTTTGAGTGTACTCGAGCAATAAAATGATGGCGATGTGAAATCAAACATATCCTATTCTAATGGGTATTCTCGCTTTAATTTTTTTTCACCAACAGTGTTTCTCTTCAAACTAATGTTGGTAAAAACCCCTACACCTCACAAAACACATGATTTACTTTGCTTGCAGATATAAATACTTTTTTTTTTTTTTTTAATCTCTAACTCTTACTTAAAGAATGTACTGCCCAGTGAATAAACCAGAGACAGACATTATATTGATTATTTTCTATTTGAAGTTTTTGTCTTTCTTTTCTGAAGTAACTACTTATAAAAGTGACAATATGTTTAACAGGCCTGCTGGAGGATGTGGAGTCTGACCTGGTTTGGGCTTGGCCACTAAAGAGCCCATCCTCCGCCGCAGGTTGGGCTTGCTCTCTTCAGGCTCACCTGGTTCAGTCTTTATGCAGACAGCCTAGAGGAAAAGAAACTTGTGAAATCCTCAGAGTCTTAACAGTGGGAAGAAAAAATAAAGTCTGTGCTGCTGATTCCAGAGTTTCTTTTTAATGGTGTGTTTGACTTTCTCACCTCGTACTTCATGCGCTTGGCTCTGCGAGCGCTGGGGCATGAGTCAGGTGTCTGTGCAGGTGACCTCTGAACCGGGTCCTGCAGCTTCTGCTCCTTGATGTCCACTTCCTTCTCCACCTTCTCCACCTTCTCCACTGGCGGGACTGGCTTCTGAACGAACTGAGGGAAACAGGGAGCCTGTTAATAACTCCTTGGCTATGAAAAACCGCATGTGTCGAACTGGAAATACCAGAAGACTCAGTCGGCAGTGGAATGAAGACCAATAAAAAAAAATTTTAAAAAAGGGCAGAGGACAGATTCAAGTGTCTGGAACAAGGATTGACTGAGTGTGAGTAAAGATTTTGCAATAGAAAATCAACCTGTATAATTTTGATTTCAGTAGTAGTGGAATAAATATTAATAAATGTGTTTAACAGTCGGTGACGTTCTCTTATTGAACAGTTGCAGCACCGTCAGAGGCCAGAAGTGATAAGAAGGATGTGGTTAGTTGGGGAGGAACATGTCAAATGAAAGAAAGAGGTATAAATATGTGCCTCAGTTTTAGTCACAAATGTCTGTGTGACACAGTAAATAATGTGCTCCACTACACAGGATTTCACAAAAACCACAGAATTAAACATTTGTAAAGCTGCAGGAGCGCGTGAGCAGTGAAGCAGCACAGACTTTAATCCACAAACTGACAGATTGCCGGATTACAGAATGAAGTCTGAGCCACAAAACTGTCATTTACTTTGACATGTGTAGTCATATCTTTAATTGTTATGAAACATCTTCAGTGTTTTATTTCATTGAAATATTGATCTGTTTTCTGTTTGCTTTTTAAGTTAAACATTACAGTGAGACACTTAAATTTTGAATTATAAGATACATTTCACTGTGCGTTGTCCCAATACGAGACTGATTTCAATCTGAGTGGATGAACGTAGAACCCTTGACGTCTTCGTCTGTCGGTCACACACATTCATTTATCAGATGTGACAAGATGAAACGCCAACAAAAGATTTAACTAAACGAGAAAGACCAAGACAAGATGAAGGTGATGAAGTGATTTGGAGACACATTCTTTATCCACGGCGGAAGAGATGCAAACAAATCTCCTTTTAAGGATTTTTTTCTACGACAGTATGTATCAACACTTCAAAATCCATATGAAGCAAAATGAGTTTTCTTACCAATACACAGCACTGTGCAAACATTTTTAAGAATGAGTGATAAAATAAGAAGACTAAAAATGAAGGTGTTGATTGAGTTCATTTAACTATAGGCAAAATGAAATCACTTTTTAGTGTTACTAGCTGTTGCACACAAAGCAGCATCACGTCTTCCCTGTAATGTTTGCATATTGTTTTTGAAGGAACTTCACGATAATAGTTTTCTCAAAAAAATCAGTCGTACGTACAGCTCTTCTGTAGATACGTACCAGCTCATATTTTCTTTTCTTGTAAACCAAAACAGAAAACACAACCTTTCGATCAGGACTCCATGCAGGCCATGCCGTGACTTCTGTCCTAGGACTCCTAATCTGTATTCATACCTCGACATTGAGCCTCATTCCATTGGCTATATGGTTGTTGATATTATTTTCTGCTGCTTTGAAAATCTGGAACCCATCAGATGTTTTGATTATGGTATTGCACGAAGGAAAAGTACTATAAGGGTTAGTATCTCTCAAGCATAGTGAGTTTATATCGCTGCTACAGCGTCGTCTGCAAGTTAACTATTTGCTTCTCTGTCCAGGATGCTAAGATCTGCAGGACAAATCGCCTCTTTGTCCTAATTCCCTCAAAACAATTCTAAAGATCAGAAGGATGAATTGAGTGTAGAGACACAATGACTGGAATGTGAGGTCTCTGAGCTATGCCAGCCTTTTTAGTGATCACTTTGCACCAGGTAGCTTTATTCTATTTCTTAAGAAAGGGAAGAGATTCAACGGTTAGCTGATTTTTATCACTGAATGGAGTGATCGTCCTCCTCGTCTATTCTTCCAACGTGACACATAATTTTGAACTGAAGTATTGTAAATAAAGTTGTTAACCCATTGTTTTGCTGGTGATTGTGGAAGTCAGTGACGCCACAATGTCACCTGTCGTTTTGCATAATTAGCAGACTAGCTTCCACCTTAATAGAGCACAACTAGAGCTGAGTATTGACTGAATCTGAGACCAAAATGCAGAATTTTTCATTACATTTAGCAAGAAAAAATAAAAATGCAGTCTGTGGCAGATATCTTGAGTGTGGCTGACCTCAGAACAGTTTCCTCAGGGCTTGACACAGATCTGAAGTGACAAATGTGTCTTTCTTATCAGCTCAAATCTTTATAGTTAAAAAAATAAACAAGCTAGCACATGAGACCCAAATAAAAGAGTGTGATTGTGGCGGAGTGAAAATGGCTTGAACTGGTTTTAAGATGAGTCATGTTCTCCGTGTCAGGTTCGCCCATGTGACGTTGTGAAGTTGAAATCTTAGCCACAGTTAAACATGCTGTTTGTTAATTGCGAGGCCGAGAGGCATCTGAACTGGGACACAAACATACCTTTTCAAGTTCCGGTTCAGCCTCCAAACCCATCAGTTTGGAAGCTGGATCTGGTGCCTGAGGCAAGAGAGAGCGATTTTAATTCAACAATTTAGAGTGACCTGTTCACAAGGTCACACAGCACCAATTCAATGACCTTCAATCGGCTCTCTTGCTACATCTTACTACGTTGCATTAGGGTGCAAATGCAATTAACTGAGACACCAGATAATAAATGTACATTCTGCATATTAGTCAGACATGACAGATAACTTAGAAATGACTAAGAAATTCAAGCTGACATTTAAAAAACAAACAAAAAACACATATAGAAGCAAGCATATCCTAATGATGGTTTTGTTTGTCTTTCTTCTTCAAACTGAATATTTTAACACAACACATTTATAAATTTAGCTTTGATGACGGCATAATGAAAAGCATTATCAAGACACATGCAGATCAGGAGCAAGATAAGCTGTCACACTGACGCAGGAGGCCGACTCACCAGCAGGTTTGCTCCGCTCTGAAACAGATTGTAAGGATAGAGGATTCGCTCGTAATGCCCTCGCAGGTGAGAGCCCACAGCTTTGCCAGGAGCAAAGCCCATTTGGTGTGCGATCTTGGTCCATCGCCTGTCCCGGCAGACAATGTCGAATCCACCCTCATCTGCTACATGCTGAAATGACACACAGTTCCATTAATGACAGGTAATAAATTTTCACCACAACGAGTCCAAAACACTAATTGAGCCTGGATCTTATTTTAATGGTTATGTTTTTATTTTTTTTCAGCAGAAAACTACTGATTCAAATGTTTATCAATAAAGTTTTTCAATGGCTGGGGAATTTTATTATGAAAACACTGAATATCTTATCTAGCATTGAACCAAAATGTACTCTTTCATACGAGTACAGTGTGTTGAATCAGTGAATTTTCTTGTAATCAGGTGTATTTCACTCTTAATGCAAGAGCAGTAACAACTTTGCTTTACTTCAGACCATCATTTAGAGTTTTTTAGTCTTGTCTGCTGGTGAAGTAGTTTTAATCACTATGCAGGGGAAATTAAGATGGACTCTTCATCCATCTCCATCAATGCATTGCACCCTGGGAATATGATATTACTTTAAGTTTCTAAATATATGTCCCACAAATATCAGCATCACCTCTCAGCTTAACACTATACAGTACCACTAATAACAACAAGTAACAAATAAAACTGAATATTATCATGTTTGTAAGGGTATAATTACAGGAGGAGCTGTTAATGTGAGCAAGCTGGGAATGTGTGCATAATAAAGTGGGCAGTGAGCATATGGAAATTATGTACAATATAAATAGTGATCAACCTTGTTCAGCTTATAGAGATCCAAAATCTTCCTCTCCACATGAGGGATCTTCAGGGCACATCCCTGCAAATCCCAAAACTTTGCAATCTGGTCCAAGAAGTTGAGCTTGACTCTGGTCTGTGCCTAAGAAAAGACGTGAGCAACAAATCAGAAATGACACTGAAGACACAGAAATGAAATTCAACAAAATATACTTCCATGAGGAAAAACAACTGAAAAACCAGAATATAAAAGGTAATGAATATAATATAATGATTAATTATTTTGCTTTTAGGTTCATTTCAATCCAAATTTGATTGAGTTACATCTCAGGAGCCTAAACAAGCAATTTATCAGTTGTTATACAACATTGTTATAATGTTATTACTGCTTTTATTCCATTTGTATAATTGATGCAGCCTGCATGGACACAGTGACTAATGATTAGATTAAAAAAAAACACAATACACAATCTGAAAGCTGTCAAGAACAGAAAGGTACTATAGTAAAATTAGGACTTATCTAATCTGACTAACAAAACTCACCTCCAACTCATTGAGTCTCTGGATCCGGGGAACAAAGTGAAGTCTGTCAACATCACAGGCGAATGGAGGCTGCCAACCCTAAACAGACACAAAAAAAACACACATAATAGCACATGAAGGTCACTGTGGAGTCTAGGGACTGATACAATGAAGACTTTTAGGATTTCTAAAGAAACTCAGTTGTGCCTCAATGCTCAAATTTAGTTTTTAACACCTGAATGGCTTCATTAAAGTTGAGTTAGGTAAGTGGAAGAGTCTGATGATCACAAGGTTGCACATGTAACACTCAAGTTTACCTAAAAAGCACAGACTGCATACACTGAAAGAACACAACGATCCTTTACAACCATCAGCAATCCTGTCAAAAGCACCATCAATAACACAACACCCCAACATCCAAACAAAAGGGCCCTCCCCCAAGTTTCTTGTTTTAAGTGAGTATTCAACAACATCCCCCACTGGCACACAAAATGGCCAGATGGAAGACTCTCACTCAGCAGCCCAGCTTACCACAAAGCCAACATGGAGGACAACACCCTGTAACAACACACACTCCTGCATGAACATGATTCCTTCCAGAAAACTCACATCTTCATCAGGCCACAAATGGAACACTAGGCCACAAAAACTGAATTTAACACAACTTGTAGAGTCGATGCTTGGGTTTATTTTATTGTATTTTATTAATAATAGTAGTGTCCAACATTAATTACCTGTTGTTGTTTTTTTTTTTTTGGGGGGGGGGTGGTT
>OMNM01008409.1:7034-23953 GCA_900302745.1 Parablennius parvicornis
AGATTAAATCAGGCCAATGTCAATGTACAAACATCAGACAACAAATCTCAACTCCTCAACTCTACCTTCAGATAAGAGCCATCAGGGATTTGGAACGGCCCCTCAGAACAGCTGTGTGTGTGTGTGTGTGTGTGTGTGTGTGCGCGCGTGTGTGTGTGTGTGTGTGTGTGTGTGTGCGTGCGTGCGTGCGTGCGTGCGTGCGTGTGTGCGCGCGTGTGTGTGTACATGCAAGAGAGAGCTGATTAAGCTCATAATTTTAGCTCGACAAGCAGCTAAGGACAGATAAATGAGGGTTGAATGTACAAGATATTAAACAGACACACACACAAGTAGTAACTTTATAATCTTGAAATCATTATTCTCACACATGCTTGAAACATGGTGACGGTGTTACAGTGGCCAGCCCTGTCGCCGCACAGTAAACAGGTTTGATTCCAGGCAGAGATGGACATTTGCCGGAGTGTCTCTAACTTCAGCTGTCTTGTCTCCATGTCCTCATCTTGCAGGTGAAATACAAGAAGGACTTTGAGGAGAGCAAAGGTCGAGGCTTCAGCATTGTGTCCGACACCCCCGAGATGCAACGGCTGAGGAAAACCCAGGAGCACATCAGTAATGTATGCACTCTGTGTGCATTTGTGTGTGTGTGTGTGTGTGTGTGTGTGTGTGTGTGTGTGTGTGTGTGTGTGTGTGTGTGTGTGTGTGTGTGTGTGTGAGAGAAAGAGAGAAGAGAGAGAGAGTCTGAGAGAGACGGGTAGCAGTGATATGGATCTTTACGGATGCAAGAAAACAACAACAGCACGAGAAGCCACTTGAAGAGAGTAACAAGGATCATGTATCTACACAAAATCTCAAGTGCTATGCGGTTGTGTGTGAAAAGGAGAAAGTGCATGCTCGCACAAGGAATATATTTTTCTACTACAAACCACACGCAACAAGGACACAAAAGACTATTGAGCAATATACATTAAATGTAATTGATAATGTTAATCGCAATGACCATTTATGCATCAGGGCTGATGTTTTTTGGTTTTTTCTTTTTTTCACTCTTATCTTCTGTAACTTCACACACCAAAGTGAAGCCAAGAAGAAGAATGGGGAATGCTCCCACAATTTAACTGAACGAGAGTTTAGCTACATAAGAATCAATGGTGCATAGAGCTATAAATGCATACTGCCCATTTGTACACAATAGTTTAGGAGTCTCCCGTCGGACTTGCAAATGTGTGACACATTCGTGAACGCTGAATCCTAGCACTGCCATGTGAAGTCATCTACCACTTTGGAAACTAAGTTTTATATTGCACAGAAAGGGTAGCAAGATCACCGAACTGTCGGAGAAGAATTAACATGTAGATTTGGAAACTTGAGGTTTGTGAATGAAACTGAATACTGGTGTAAAGCCAGCAAAGTAAGCACAAAAGGGGAAATCATATATAAAGATAATAATCATGCAACTAATAAAATATTACAATAAGAAAAAGAAAAGGCAGGAACGTCAATGACAGAAGACAGGATGGTGGTAAAAGCTGTAACTGGAGGTAAAACAATCAGGAAGTTGATTTGACTGACAGTCTGACGAAATGTAGAAGAAAAATACATCACTAAGTGAAAACCATTATAAAAGCAGAAAATGGTCCAAAACCACTCTCACTAGCCATTCCTGCATTTAAATGTCCTCAAATGAGCAGTTTGATCCAAACAAAATAACATATGGACACCAGAGAATGTATTAAGTTAATAAAGTCATGGCACATTAATGATTACAAAAACTGCCAATGTGACATTCCTGCTAGGTTTATTAGATATGTTTTCTTTTCTTTTTTTTATGTTTCGAATCCCTACTTCACTGTAAGACCCGCTGCAAGCTATCGTAGTAGACTTGATAACATGACGTAAGCTCATCTAAAAGATCCACCCAGCTCTTCTGATCAAACTCACACACAGGTACTCAGCCAGACAGAGACACATGAGCAAACATGCACAGACACACTCGCAGTGCCAACTCCATACAGGATTATAGGGCAGGTCCATAGGGGACTGAAATGTACTACTGCTGTCTTTGTGGAGCAGAACATAATGTTCCCCCTACCACACCATGGAATATGGTGAGCCAGCTCAACTTGCTTGAGGGGAATTCGAGTGGAGAACTGGCCCTAGCAACTAACCTTTGAGTGTGAGTGTATATGTGTGTGTGAGGTGTGAGTGTGTATGCATGTACATTTCCCCAGATGTGCACTTACAGGTGTGTGTGTGTCTGGTTGTGTGCGTAGCATCCTTGCCTTCACGCACGTGTGTAGCCCAGGTTTGTGTTAGTCTGGACTGTGCGTGTACGTTTAAACTCAACGATCAAACAGCAAGCCAGGTGATTTCTCCAGAGAGGACCGCTGCCCAGGCAATCTCTGACGCAACCCCATGGGCACCCCTGGAGAACACTAACCTTAATTATACATAAGCAACAGAAGGGATAACATTTTAGTCCTCTCATGCTGCAAGAAATTGCCTGTAAGTTCACTCATCTTGAGATGGAAAACAAACATATGTGCTGCGAGGTCTGGAATAAATAACTCCAACCACATTCATCTTTAGGTAAATAATGCTTTCAGAGGAAATCCAGGGAGGGCGAGGGGAAGCACTGCAAAAGAAACGATGCTGGTTAGTGAAACAAGGAAGCAACAACTGGCCCAGATCTGTCCCAGGTCCCAAAATAAAGCAAGCAGTGCGTGTTTGTGTACTTAACTAGAAGATTCATACATACTGTATACAAGATATTGCATTGAATGTACACACATTTACACGAACTTTAATTTACATGCACACACTGATACACAAGCAAACTTACAAATCTGTTTGACATTGTTACATAAACCGAGACACGCATCCTACTTGCATGCCTTCTGAGGACATTATATTGGCTTACATATATTTTATGCAGACTGACAAACCCAGCTGTAACCATGACATGCATAATCATGACACCACCTCAAAATGTGTATTACAACTATTGAATCCCCAATGGTAAATGAGAAATAAAGACAAACATGCACATGTTTTTGTGCATTCTGGGGGTGTTGCATTGAGTCGCATTTATTTACTCCTAATCCAGTCATAACTAACTAATTAACTAACTAACTAACTATAAAATTTAATCTAAACCTCTCTTTCACACTCTCTTTCTCCCCCTCTCTCTCTCTCTCTCTCTCTCTCACACACACACACACACACACACACACACACACACACACACACACACACACACACACACACACACACACACGCACACACACGCACACACACACACACTCACACACACACGCACTTGCCACAAAAAGAGCCACTCATACAGTAGCTGAGCTGTTGCTTTCAGCAGTGCAGTAAGGCCAGCTTCTCTGGCTCTGTCTCTCTCACCAACATTCCCCATAAACCGCATCGTCTTCGTCAGGCAGGATGCCAGTGACATAAGCGTGTGGTAACATTAAAAAGAAACCTCTGGGATGCTGTTTCTTTTTCTCTTTTACTTTCCCTGCTCTCAGGTATTATTGTGGCTCTGCCATGTGGAAACCTCATTGACGCGTTTTTTTTTTTTTTTGGTGCCACTGATGACCCACACCCCATAACATTTTCAAGCTGTTAATATGCAGGGTTTTGGCACAGTTTTATTGAGCATTGGGGGCCACTGACTGAAGGACATTTATATTCTCCGCAGAACCATCTGTTTTTAACTTGCTGGCATTGTGCGCTCACCAATCCCTATACATTAGATTGTGGTCTGTGTTCCTTACCACCCAGTCACTACTCGTGTCTGTTCTGGTGAGACTGGGATAGGCAAACTGCATAATTGCGCCCACTCACTAACTTTTACAGCCCTCTTCTCAGTAGGCCATACGAGTCGCCCGTCATTAGCTCCGGACCAATGGGAGGGTGAGCTTCAGTAGGTATGGGTGGGTCTGGGTGACAGGACATTACCTCACACACCAGGCGCTCACCAGCATTCCAGTAAACCATGGGATGGTGCTTGGAAACTCATACTAGTTTCTCTCTGTTTCTCTTTCTCCCGTCTTGCCACAAATGCCTCACAGATGCTTACTACTGCTTCAAATGCTCAGACTTCAACTCTGTATATGTCTCTAACAAAGACAGGCGATACATCAAAGAAGACGATTATTGCATCTATTGAAACAGGTTAAATACTTACAAAAATGTCTTCTTGATGTGTGTGTGTGTCCAAGGTTTCCAAACGTTTAGCATAAAACATTGGGCCACTAGAGGTAGGACAAACTCTAAAGCAAACAATAAACACTGACATGTGGGTATTTTTGTTTTCACATGTGCCAAAGCTGAAAGTCACTCAGTGACATTGAGGTTAGACAAATGGATTGACTTTTCAGTTGCATGTTGTGTTTACTGTTAAAGTTACAACCTAGAGTCAAATTTAAAAGAAAAAAAAATCTCACTTTAGTAAAACCACTTTTGACATTTCCCTTTTTATTGCATGAGTATGAGAGACAGCCAAAGTTACATATACAGCCTCATTATCACTGTAATTATACATAAAACTTCTACATGAAAAGGCTACCAAGGATGAGTCTTCATCCTCTGCCTAGCATCCCTTCTTCGACTGAAGAATATTTAAACATGTATTAAAAAAAGCAAACAAATAAACCAAGGCTTTACCTGCTATTGAGATCTAAAATTCTCAAAGAGCACTGTTGGACATGTGCTCGTTATGTGTTGCTATTTTGAAAGTGGAAGACTAAAAATTCTTGTATATAAACTACACTTTTGGTAGGACACACACACATATAATGAAAATAAGACTTGTTTTGGAAAATTACTTTATTAGTTAGTCAACAAATGACTGTAAATAATAATTGGCAATGAGAGAACATATTGCTGGAAATTATGATCAGTCAACGTGAAAGAAAGACATTTCTTCCTTGTATCTTTGAGTTGAGGTCCACTCACAAATAGAGGTAAATGAGTGCAGTGTCTGACAAAAGTCATGAAGCGGCTCCGACTAATACCCTGGCCCAACCTCCTTCCGCAAGCTCCTGGGCCATTTTCTAGTATCTGGAAGATGTAGAGAAGACCTTTACTGGGCCCCTAAAATGTCTGATATTAGTCTGTCAAGAACATATGGCCCATGTTTGTGGCCGTGTCAGTGAGGTTTATTGATTTGCTCCCAAGTTGGGACATTTTGAAAATCTGGAGGCTTTCACATCACTATCTAAGCCAATGTGGGGAGTAGCATGTGTACAGCATGTGTAAGTGTGTATTTGAGTTGTTGTACATATTTGTACATGGAAAAGTGCTCCGTGCAGGCATCCTCACATAGAGGTGATCTAACTTCCCCCCATCACCGAAGGGAGAGACTGTTGAGTTACATTATGCTATTAAAGCCATTATTATTATCATTATTCTGCCTTTGCTAAGAGCTTCCCCTCTTTGTGTCCCTCTTTACAAGTTTAGCTTTACGGTCTTAGTGAATGTTTTTACAGTTGGGTCATATTTTTAAAGTAATGAATCTGATGGTTGCACTTTCCTCCTTTTCCTCACCTTTATCTCTGTTGGTTTCCCACAACTTAAGACACTTAGCTCTCCTTTTATCTGAAGTGGTGATTTACAAACACCAGTTTGTGTCTACAGACTTGGATTGGCTGTTTTCTGCCAGTCTGACTAGCCAGCTGGTAAATATTAAGACCATGTGTGTAACTGCATGTGTGTGAATTGTGGAGTTAAGGAGCTGAACTCATCTTTAGTATGGCTGTGATTGTTTTTCAAGAGAAGTGAGAATTTGTTTGGTTTCAGAGAAACGACTCAGTATTTCCCTTATGTACCTGGAATAGTAGCCTCCACGTATACACAGTAAATCTCCCATGGTGGATGCATTCTGAAGCGAAAATGATCCAAACCAGAGGATGAAGTGTTGTTAATTAACATGTTTGGCAGCTCACAAGAGTATTGACGCTGAACACATGAGTAAAATGTTTGCAGACAATTTATTTATTTTCCGCCGACATTTCCGATCCTGCATGGTAATTTCCACTTGCTGTGACAACAGTATTCTTCGGCTGTTTTTTGTGGTTGTCTTTAGGCAGTGCATGACAGCACATGGATACATTTAGGGAAAACTGTGGTCTGTGCTAATACAGAAAAGGTCCACAGTGACTTGAGACACAACATGTTTATTAACATTTAACCAAAACCACAATCTTCTCCTGACCTTAACCAAAGTGTCTCTGTTGCATCAACCCAACTGCAGATGGGAGTTGTGATGTGAACTCCTGGCCGTGCTCGTCTGTCACACCCGTGCGGTTTGTACGTGCTACACACCGGCCACCGAGCCTCTGGAGTTCATAAGTGTACTGTTTGATTCTTCTCCCCCCCGAAAAAAAAATTGTTACAACTATTTCTTTTTTTGGTGAAAATGAGTGAGAGAGGAAATGCTTCCACAACCGCAACCCCCTTTTTGTTATAGGCTACTCAGGCATATTTACCTCTTTGCACAACAGTATTAATGTCCACTCACAACAAAAATTGATCAGATACAACAGACCGTGGGAAGAACAAATTCTTCAACTATCACTGATTTACAGTCCCTGCTGAAATATTGACATTGTATGAATCAGTTTTGTAGGTCTGCTGACAGGTGGAAAAGACAAACAAGAGCAGGTTTGAGTTTGATATACACTTGCTATTGCTTTGCCTATTCGCTCTATCTCAGAGTTTGAATGAGTGGTGATTTAATGTGCACACTTTATTTTTTAGGGGTTTGCCTCTGAGTGTTGTTTATGACCTCTTCTTGGCTTTGCTCTGGAAAGTGATGCATTGCAACTGAAATTCATAGGAAACACATACAATTGATGCAGTATCAATTTTCATGATTGTATTGGTGTTAAATCATGCATGGATGTACATGCTCATGCAAATGTTAGTTGTCTTTCTTGGCACTGTAAATCTTTGCGCATGCAGGTCTCTGCGTACCACAGCTCATTGAGACACAGTAAATAAAACACACTGTAAATAATTCACGTCAGACAGTGTTTGCATTTCCCCCAAATGCAATTCAACAAATCCAGTGATTTAATATTCTTAATATTGAGGGCGGTCTGATTAATAAGACAAATCACATCTGTTTTTTATTTGGTGTTATTGGACTCAGTTGATGTATTAGCAATAAAAAATATTTTAACTTCTTTCTAAGACATATTAAAAAAAAAATGGCATGCCAAAGGAAGCAGAAGTGTATTTTCTGAAACTGGCATACTCTTCATACTATAATAACTAATACTGGGATGTTTTGTGCAGATGTTAGAGGAACAACAGTTGCTAAGTTGTTTAAAGTAATTTTCATAAAAATAATAATTGTAGTCATATGTTGAGAACTTCCAAATACTGTGTGAAGCGAGTAGGTTTAGTTATTTGACCTCTTATGGAATAATTCCTATCAGTGTTTATCATGAGTCATGGCAGTGATCAATATATGTGTTTATACACAATGTGTGTAATCCATAAAATAAACATGTTTTAACAAGGTTTATTTTTGAAGTATCAAAACACAATTCACATAATTTCATCATCAACTTATCTCTATTTTGCAATCAACGTTTCCAAGTGAAAAATTCAGTGAGGTGTCTGTTAACTTTGCTCGGACGCACTGGAAACACACGTTTTTCAAAACTGCAAAAAGGTGGAAATTAAAAAAAAAATGCTCCAACAGCAAATAGTTCATCTCCACATGACTTGAATGATAATAACTACAATGGCCGCCTCCAGTATGTCTCTCATTCCATATTCTCCTGGGACATTATTAATCTCTACAGTGTATTGTTCTCTTCATTTGTGCATGCAATTTCATTACAAAACAAAAAAAACAGCAGCCACTAGTGGACCTACATGAAGCGTGCATCATTTTCAAAATGTTGCTGTGTAAACATGGTACTTTTCTGAAACAAAAAACATGAAAACAATATGTTCTCACTTGAAACATTGTTGTGTAAACTTTCTGGCGCACTCCAACGAGAGGCACTTTAAAATACACTATCAAAAATGTAAGTTAAAAAAAAAAAATTTAGGGGCGACTCCGACAATGACCAATCTGGGGTTCCAAAGTAGCCGTATTCGCTGCTTTTCTTGGAAACATAAAAATATACTTTATACCCCAACATCCCATAACAGTCTTTAAAATCAGAAATGGTATGAGACAGAAAAGCTAAATGTTCTAAAATTCATAATAAGAACATTAGTTTGAGATTTATTGTACAGTGAATTACAACATGACAATGTAAATCTGTTGTTGAAGCATTATATAAAATCTTGATACTCCACATAAACATAATTCTAAAATCATCAGTGCCTCATTATGAGAAAGCTCCAATGGTTGAGTTTGCTACTAAAGTTGCCTGGATTTTCTCTAAGTGTTTTTTTTCCCCCCTTAATGTCATCCAAGGACATTTGGGTGTGATCACTTGGTGACTCCAGTTTGCCCAAAGGTGAACAAGTGAAGGAGGATGCCTGTATATCTTAATGTGTCTGCCTTGCAATAGATTGGAAACCTGCCCAGTGAGTATTAAGCTAAGCTCTTGTCCTTTATGACCCCAAACAGAGTAAAGGTTTATTGATGGATGGATGAAGGTATAAATTTTGAAAGTGTAAAAGTAAAGTAGCTTCGCTTGGCTGCATATTCAATAGGTGTAAAAAATGTGTGATGAGCGCCGCCCTTCCCCCCACTTTTAATGACGGAACCAAATCGGAGCCAAATCTGTTAAAGGTTTCCTTGAAGGTAGCTGTTGCACGAGGGTTGGTTAGCGGCGTAATGAGTCAAGGCCAACTCGTGAACTGCCTCCCGCTGACGTGATGCTCACAAAGGGTGGAGGTGTGGAGGGTGGGGAGTGTTTGCTTGAGGGCAGGAAAGGATGAGAGGCGGAGGAGGAGGAGTGTGGTGGAAAGGCATAGCTTATGCCACCTATGTGTACACAAAGGAGTCATCAATTTACACAAGGAGAGGGTTTTGTCACCTGCTCTGCCCGGGAAGACGGAGCTGAGGATAGATGCATCCTTACATCTATCTTCCATACACCATTCATCTTGAATATGGGTACAAGGGGGCTGAAACAGTTAACCCCAGATGAAATGCAGGGTACACCCTGAAAAGGTCAGCAGTCCATCACATGATTTCAGTCTATTTGCATATGTATAGACACATATGAATAATTGTAGGAAGGGAGATCACTATATTTTCTGGTGCTATTCTCTACAAACTGCGATTCCACAAACCTTGCAAGTGATGGTGTGC
Organism: Parablennius parvicornis; assembly: GCA_900302745.1. Classification (NCBI taxonomy): domain Eukaryota; kingdom Metazoa; phylum Chordata; class Actinopteri; order Blenniiformes; family Blenniidae; genus Parablennius; species Parablennius parvicornis. The sequence goes on from OMNM01008409.1 coordinate 16,327, forward strand.
GTCTGAATCTACATAACTGCACTCAAATGGGAAAACAAACTGTCATTACAACTTATCTCAGGTGTTTTTGTCACCTGCATTTCTCATTTCTGCTTCATCAGCTCTGAGCTGAAAGGTCATGTCAACAGATCCAGGGGACAGATATATGAACAGATAGCTGGTCTGGCCAGTTGTACACGGTGGCAGGATCTTACAGTAGCTTCTCTAGCAAAACTCTCATGTTACTGGTGTCTCATTTCACTAGCTCAGGGCAGCGGGCGAAACTCACCGTCCTTGGGTATGTGTCCTCTCTCCCCTTTATCTGTGTTCATCATTCCTCAATAGTCTGAGGGGATCATACATTTTCTATATTTTTGTCATCATTCGATGTTCAACTAATATCAGGAATTTAATGGCATTTATTGTCCTTTGCTTGGCCGTACCGCTCTTTCTTGCAAAGGATCACATATTCCTTAATCTAAAAAGCCTCCTTTTGGTTTCTATGAATTATTGTATTCGATAGTGTAGTTTGTCTCGGGTGTACCTTTGAAGATGTTAATGACTATCATTTATGTCACCTTAACTCACACACTCACTTTTCTGGAAGTCTAAACAGTATAAAAAATGATATGGTGTATTTGGGGTGAGTCTCAATATTATGCAAGTCAGAAATCAGTTGTTTCTTAAAGTGTAGGAGGATGAGCCACAGTTCTATAATGGTTTTGTCTACGGTCAGGTTTTAATTGATTCCAGATTTCATAAAACTTCTTACATTATATGATTTAGAGTATGACCTACGAATGATTTAAGTGTATGAAAATGGGCAGAAACGTGAAATTGTGCACCCACACATGTGAAAGCTAATCTACTAATGGAGGCACACCCGTTGGATTTTTTCTTACAGATCTGCAAAAATAACACACACTATACTTTTAGCATGCTTGCCTTATATGAAATATTGCCCAGATCATCCAAAAGCAGTAAATACTATTTAGATAATGTATAATATACTTTGTGATTTACTGCATTTGAAAAGAAGGCGCAAATCAGCTGCTGTTATTGTGAGGAGAGGCATTTCTCACCATGACTTTTGTTGGTGGACTATATTCTGATTCAAACTTTTACTTGATAACGCATTATCTGCCATGTATTGATTTCGTAACTCCATGGTATCACATTTCATCCACCTCATAACTGCTCCATTACTTTGTATATGAGTCACTGTTAACTGTAATTAAGCATAGATAACTAGCACAACACTGTCCACAGAGGAAGTCTGCAGCGTGACAGCGTGCAGCCGGAGTCACAAAAAATTATGTTCAGTCACAAGGAGAGCAAGAAGTCGTGCGGCAGATGGCCTGGCCGTCACAGAGCTCTGATCATTCAGTAAGACTGGGATTACATGAAAAGACAGAAGCAACTGAGGCAGCCTAAATCCACAGTAGAACTTTGGCAAGTTCTCCAAGATGCATAGACCACAACACCTTTGGGTTGCATTGATTTATTCTTCTCATCTCATTGATGTCTGAGTGGTCATATGCTTTTTTACACTTACAAATACAACTTTTTTTCACCTCTTTTTTTCTCTCTCAGACATTGTATTAGAAACGTATATTATGACAAAGTTTTAAAAAGTCAGGACACTGATACTAGGTAAAAGAGCCTACAAAGAGGAATCGAAGTCAGAAGAAGAGGAGAGAGACGTGGGGCATGTGACATATGACAGGATGCTGAGTTTGTTGACTGGACACAAACAAACTGTGCTGCACACAATGCACGTCAGCTGCGCGTCATTCCAAAGAGCCCACAAATAGCTGACAGTTGTGGAAAAAATAATCAGGGGTCACAGCATTGTCAAAACCCAAAACTTGAAGTAAATGATAGCTTTTTTTTCATAGATAGGTACCACTGGTTAATTCACATTACGACTTTCTCTACTCTTTTCCACCTAATCGAGGATCGAGACTCCAAAGCGTTCTGCTAATTTGAACAATGAGCTATTCCATATCTGATGTGATATTCAGATTTTTGGGGGGAATAGGCACTAACAGGTGATGGAAACACAAAGTTGCTCGGTAAATATGACCGTAAGGAATGGAGTAGTAAATAGGAGCTGGCGCAGGTGTGACAATTATTTCAAGAACATCATAAGTAATGTTCACTTTTGTTTTCAGCAGATGTGATATGATAAGTGTGTTGTATGTGTATATTGTGCCAAAGATTACATTATGTCATAATGTCAAACACTACAGAGAAACAGAAGATCCCCTCATGCCATTCATTTACATTGAAGATTCAGGGAATCACAGACGTCATATAAAAGTAATATATATATATATTTTTTATCTTCCTCTATTGGAAATTTGAGTTCTTACTAAAATAAATCTGAATGAATTAATAACAGACTTTTCCTTTATTATACACCACATGCTCTATATTTACTTTATTTAAGGGACCTTAAGTTTGCATGTTCTCCCTTCGCATGCATGGGTTATCTCTGGATACTTGTTCAAAAACATGCACATGAATGAGGCAGGTTGATGATTCTAACTTCTGAGTAGTTGTGAATGTGATGGTGTTTTCAGGATGATATGTACTGGCTGAGATGTATCCTTAAGTGTATGTAATGTATCCTTAACTCCTTAAGTTCAATACATTTGTATAGAAGAGATGGCAGAATATGCCCTTAATTATACTTCACATTTTCTTTTTGCCGAGCTACACTGTGGGGGAGTGGTCACAGCAAGGATATTCACAGTTTACAGCTATCCTTTGTGGAATTTGCCTGTTCTCCCTGTGCACATGTGATTTTGTGATTTCTCCAAAAACATTGCTTTGATGTTGATTTGTTTCTAAATCACCTGTAGGTGTGTGTATGTTGGTGCCTGTCTCTCTGTGTTTTCCCCGTGATGGACTGGTAACCTATTCGGGGTTTACATTGCCTTCACCCATAAACTGGGATCAGCTCCAGCTCCTTGCAACCCTAAGTTGGATAAAGCAGTATGGAAAATGGAGGGATGAGTGGAGGGATTTACTTCAAAGCAAACCTCAACATATCCATCAACTTAAAGTTGGCAGCGACAAAAGGTTTCTTCTCTATTTTTCATGTTTCCATAGACATGTCAGTCGAAGGTGTTTGATCTCTCTGATGGAGTGTCCCAGTATGCATGGTTCCCCTGTCGTGAGGCCCGTCAGACATCCTGGGTCTATTCTACATTTTGGCTTAAGGTAAGACCAAAACCTCAATATGACCCAACTGGTACCTTAAATTTTTTTTTTTTTTTTTAATGTAATATGTAATTATGTGTCACTACAATTAACGTCAAACAAATCAAACTCAATCTGATTAAGTCAACTGAATAAGGTGCCTGGATTGCTAGATGAATCATTCACCCATCTATGTGATGCTTTTGCATTATGATTGTAGGAAAAGAGCAAAAATTTAGAGAATACATAAGGTGTATTTCTGTCCTCTTGTCACCCCCTCACTTTGCCTTTGGTTTTCATTACAAGGTTGTTTGTTCTGGACTTGACTAAAAGAGCAGGTTTCCAGGAAAAAGACTTTCAGTTGTATAAAAGAGGAACGCGCATCACCCCTGTAATTTGATTGCCCTCTTGTGCCTCCCTCCAAATTGCCATTAGTCCTATGGGCTGTCAATCACTGGGTAAAGTTGTCACCCGTCATTCTTGTGATAAAATGTCAATAAAACTCAAACCTGAAGTAATCTGATCAGTAAGTTTATGGCTGGACTTATTGAGTCCTTGAGTTCACTTTGAGTATATTTATGTATGTTTTCCTTGGTGAAAAGTGGAATGAATGTTACACTTTGTGATAGCTGAAGCTGCTCAAGATTCTGTTGAATAGATTACTAATTTCATCGAAGAACCAGATGTTGAAGAGAACAATATAACCAAGGGGACATGTCCAACCAAATATTAATGTTGACAGTGGAAAATGAAGAAATCATATGCATCCTCTTAAAAAAAAAGAAAAAAGAAAAAGAAAAAAGAAGTAGCTGAGCCAACAAAACAAAATGAGGAAATAAATGCACTAATTTGATAATCAAAAAGTGTCAGCAGTGATTTTCAGTACTTCCCATCAGCCCCCAAATGATCTGAATCGATCCTTGAGAAAATATTAATGTCAAATCCTTTGATAGAAACTTTATTTTTGTGTAAGACACTCTTTCTGTGCAGTCTGCAATAGCAAAGTCAATTTTAAGTTACAATATGTATATTATATCTATGCTTCACATTATTTGTGAACTCAGTTCACAAATATTCTTTTAATTCCAGGCAGGAGCAATTTAAAATAAGAAGTAGGATGGCGTTAAACTGTACTCAGCTTATAGCTCTTTTTCCTCATTCAGGCCTACTTTTCTCACCCAATGGTGGCAGCAGCAGTGATTATACACCTGGCTGCAGATGGGACCAACTACATTGACCAGACACAGTGTAACATCACTGTCCAGTTGGTGGATACCAAAGAAGGCATCCACAGTCTTGGTGAGAACTGTCATAATATATCAAACTTCAGCCACTCCTTCCACACCAGCCAGCATGCCATTAGGCCACCAGTCAATTTATTATTGTAACTTTGGGGAATGACTGATATCCATTTTTGGGTCCCCTAGACTTGACCTGCATCAACCTTATTGTGCTCTGTTTTGTCTTTTGCTCCACAATCCTTCCCGCAGGTGACTGGCGACTGAGCTGCCGCACTAACCCGCTGGTAATCCCAGTGAGCCATGACTTGTCAGTGGCCTTTTACCACACCAAAGCCATCCTAGTCATGTTTGCCTCTCATTTCGTGGCCATCTCGGGTGTCGGACTGCGCTCCTTTCAGTCTTTTGACCCAATCACAATAAGTGGCTGCCAAAGCAATGAAATCTACAACCCAACAGGACAGAGGTAAGTTTGCGAAACGTCAGAATAGAGCAGGTATTTTCATGTGTCGCATTCAAACGTGATAGAAATTTAAGACAAACTTTAAAGAAGGCTGTTGATCACATACAGTGCATCAGGACACTTCCAGTCCCTCTTAAATGTTGACTTTAAAATGTCCGTCCGACAACTTTGAAGAACCACACACAACACAAACAGGCGAGAAGAGACAAGCCATGCTTGGTTATGTTTCTGCATGGGATTGTTCAAACTAAAAACATCAGCGAGCATGCATTTAGTAATGATGCCAGAAAGCTGTTTAATCTCAGACATCTGTCCCAAGATGCAGCAATAACAAGCAAAATCTGGGGAATTTACAACTAATTTGGACCTGTTGCAGAGCTTTGCAAATTTGCTACAAAAAAGCCTGCAATGCTGCCTCCAGCACTAAATCGTATTTACCTCCCAGTTTGCTTTTGACTATGCTCAGGCTGAAGAAGGCACTGCATGAATATAGTAGTACTTAAATACTTAAAAATACCTAATACTACTTAAAAAGTACTTAAAAGTACTCAAGTGGCCCATTCTTAAGTCTTGGGATAAATCTAACTTTTCCCTATGCGACTCATTCAACGGTTTGTAAATGCCGAATGAAAATATATCAACTTAAATTTGCGCTATTTTCTAAAACCCACTGACATTTATTACTTTTTTTTTCAGCTGTGAAATCACAATTGAAATTGTCCTCTACCTTTAATTTGAACTACTCGCCACATGATGTCATTCCTCACAAACGCAGTGAAACCAGACCACACACACACATGAAGAACCACAATTTACCAATTTCCACACCACTGTCATGCATGAGACAGTTCATAGGGACGATGCTCCCGCCCGCCTTTCAACAAGAAATGCACTAATAAACCCCACAATACACAAAGAATGGATGGTCAGTGGTTCTGTGTGGAGAGATAGAGCTGTTTGTGGCTTTTGTTGTGTGCCAGAGAGACATCCAAGAGTACCTAAATAGATTAAAACTGCTGTGTATCTGCATCAGCCAGGAAATTGTTTGTTACCACACACACAGACATAGTCGCTTTTTCTCCCAGAGTTCTTGCTGACTTTTTCTTTCTTTCATATTCCCTCCACTTCATTTAATTTCTCAAGGCTCCTGAAAACCATTATGCTTACATGAGGACAAGCCAGAGAGTCAATCCCACTTATCCTCAGAAGTTTTTGAACATGCCACAAGTTGAATTTTCATTATAGTAATATAACAATCAGCTATTATTCAGTGTAATGACGGTCCAACTTTTGTAGGAAAACCCAGGCTGTTTTTCTTTGCCATTGATCTGTTTCTTTTCTTAATAAACTGTAATTAATCATCTCCCGATCTCAGCAGATCACCTTCCAAGTTATCCTTTTCTCTCTCCTGCATGTTGCTTGACTTTGTCTCCATTTCCGTCTCCTTTCCTCTCCCTCCTTTTCCACCTCTCCCCTCCTCTTCTCTTCCATCACAGCTGCTATCCTGTTCTGTCCTCTCATCCTTTACTTTCACGTCATCTTCCTCCCTTACTGACTACCATTCTCCCCTTTTTTGTGCCTCCTACTCCTACTTTCCTTCCCTGGTTCTCCTGGGCTGAGCAGCATATTTCCCGTAATACTTATGCCTCCACAAAACACCACATCCCTTTTTCCCTGAGTTGTTAACAACAGGAGCTATTAACATGACTCAGTTTTATGTTCCATGCTTGTCTGCAAGCACATGCACATGTATGTTTTCTCTTTTGTCTCAGCTTTTCGCACCTTTTTGTTCTCAGTTTACATTCATTTATTTCAGTCTTGGCTATTAATCTAAGAGTGATATTGAGAAAGTTTTTGTTCTGTTCTTACTTTCTTGTTTTACTCTCTTTTGATTCATACTTACTATTCTCATCTGGAGTATACTGTATTCTCATATGTAGGGGAGGGGGATAGTTTTCCAGGTAGTTAATTGTAATTTATGTCATAAATTCCAGAGTGACTCGCAGAAAACCACAAAGAGTTTGTTCAAAGCCAAAGTGTCCACTGAGGAGGTTTCTTGGCTTTCCTAGTCCTCAAGGAGTCTAGACATAAGGGACTGCTACTAGTGTGTTTTATATCACCAGTCTTCACCTGCTCAGCTAAGCTTTCTGTCAGCCTGAGTTGACATAGCGGGAGGGACAGAGAGGTAGGAAATGAAGGACATATGGAATAATATAAATGCATAAGGTCATTAATAATCTGGGGGGAATAAAGCAAAGAAAGCTAAATATTATGCTTGCTATAGAAGTAGGGAAATGAATGGCTGAAAAGAGGAAAAATAGAGACTCCACTAACGCTGGAGTGAGTTTAACAATGTTTCTCCAGACTTGTATTTTCTTACAAGCTCTCTCTCTCTCTCTCTCTGTCTCTCTCTCTCTCTCTCTCTCTCTCTCTCTCTCTCTCTCTCTCTCTCTCTCTCTCTGTCTGCACCCTATTCGCCTTCATAAGGGGACCCTATACTGTAGAATGTGGACTGTAAAAAGGTGCCTTGGGCATCCAAACATTCCAAAAGCATTAAAAGCCCTCTCCATCAGACCCCTAACATAAAGCTGTGACCAAACTCTACCACTATGGCCCACACATAATCCGTCCTGTTGTGTTTATATTCACAAACTACGCACACGAAGACACCCTTTTACACACACAGCAAATATGGTGATCTTTTTGCCATGTGGTTTATTGATTTGATATGTTAAGCAGT
>OMNM01008421.1:9054-20673 GCA_900302745.1 Parablennius parvicornis
CTTTTAACTTCCCTGAGAAAACTGCACAAACTTTGGCTGCACCGTAAAAATAATTTTAAATTAGATTTATCATTATTCTGCATGTTCCAAAACTGTGGCCGGCTAAGGACAACAGACCCGAGATAGTTAAGAGTTTACACAAGTATTTATTGAACAAGCACGCTCTCGCCACGTGGCAGCTCGTACAGGTTCCCCCCAAGCCGGTGCTCTTCCAACACTTAAGGTGAAGGAAAGAGGGAGATTCAAACACGTCAGCAAGCTTTACAGATTTGCGTCCATCCTCCCTGTGAACTGCCTCCTGTTCCCCACTTCCTGTGCTCCACTCCGAGCCAATCGCAGTGGAAGATTCTTGACCTGCAGTTGTCCTACCGTCTTGAAGACAGCTCCAGTTTCTCAAAGTTCTCGGGCCGGAGTCACTTGGGTCCTTGTTTACATATCAAAAAGTTATTGTATCTTTGAGTCACTGAAACCAACATGGAGGGAAACCACATGGAAGACTGTAAAGCTGTTGTCTCCATCAGTGAGGTTAAAATGGTGGCAGACTACAAGGAAGAATTGAAGTGAGAATTGAAGTGAAAATAGTCCAACAGTAACACCTTTGTTTTACATTTTAATTAAATTTATTTATTTATAGCGGGTGAAACAGTGGGTCCAGCTCTTCAACATCAACCTCTTTTCATTTTTTTTAATTATTATTTCACTGCTGTCAGATGATCTTTAATAAGATTAATCACAGTGTAGCTGTGGATTGATGTCAAAAATCACAATTAAATATCTTTCATGAGCAAACAGACTCAAGAAACAAGACGATATCTTCACTTGTTTATTAAACACCTTCAACAAAAAAGCTTTTCTCTTTTTCAAAACAAACATGTATCCATGTTAATGTGGCCCAGATTTGTTGACATTGTCCAAGAAGAGACGCTTCACTCAGACCTGTCTGCTCCTGGAGTTCAAACCAAACCAAGATGTTATATTGTGCGTTTTATTACTTTTTAATATTATTACATTTTGGATTCAGCACTTTAGTTACATTATCGACCGGTTATTGCATTCAGGTTTTAATATAATAATAATAATAATAATCATCATAATTAAAATTATAGTTTTATGTTTTCTCATATTTCGTAACCATTCAGGTCATTGTTACATATTGGGCCCTAACAAAAAGTGGTTAAATAATATAAAGATGTATCGATGGTTTGCTTATATCAACTGGGATTCACTCTCTATTTTCACTATATCTTAAATTTGAAGGCTTTTGCACGGTTTAACACACTACAGGTAAAGCAATGTGTTCCAAGTGTATTTTTCTAGTAGAAGAATTTGTTCGGAATTACTCAAAGCATATTTCGTCCACTTGTAACAGCGTATTGTGACGGAAACTGTTTCCAAATATGCATTAAAAACTACAGATGCTGCCCATGATCCACGCCCCAATTTTCCATCTGCGCGGTCGATTTTTTTTCCAACCGTTCGTCATTTGACCAAAGTACAACTTGTTTCTATATCGAGGTATTGCTTTCGTCAGTGCTCAGACTCTCAGCCAGAAACTGAAAACTTTGTCACATTCCGACAAATCTGTGTGTGTGTGTGTGCAACATACTGAACATACAGATGGGCAGCGGGGAAGCTGACAACAGCTTGAGTTGTTGTGCTAATTGGAAAAAAAAAAAACCTCAAATATTTAGGCAAAATATTGAGATCAGCTGCTGTGTGACTGTCAGGCGAATGTCACAGGTGAGGAGGAAATCTGTGGATGTCAATGTTTGATGGGCGTGACAGTGGGAAGCAAGTGGAAGAGAAAAGTTTTTCACCACAGACATTAGGTGGTATAAAACTAAATGAAAGTGAAAATGGAATTTCAAAGACATTGTTAACGGCTTCGCTGCACTTTCATTGAATGGTTCAATCCCACGCTGGCTTTAAGCCATGAGGGATGCCCCCATCCACAACGCCGACTTTGATCAAACAGAGGGGGAATTAGCCCGCGTTAGCGCAACATGGCCTCAAGTAAAAACACATAAATGCGATTCTACCTTATTCAAACAACTGAAAAGACTGCAGATGTTACCTTATATGGGGGTGGACTACTTTTTACTTTTGCAATCCTTCACTTCAGTTCGCTGCTTTGCTGTCATGTTTGTAGCCAGAAGGCTTGATCTGCTCCTGGAGCCTGCAGGAGATGGACTCTTTGTACTCTTTGAACAGTTTGTGTGCACCGTACAAATCACAAAGCCTGGATTTGTTTGTGGCTTGAAGCGTCATGGTTAATGTCAAGTTATGAGCAGTTGAACTTAATGGGCTGAAACAACTCATGTATTTTATTCAGGTGTCCAACACGGGCCTCCACACACTCCTGTCAATATAAAACAGTCTGGCTCAACCCAGCCTTCAATCTCAGACTGAACACAGAGGTGAATTGAACCCACTCGAACAGTAAAAGGCTAAACTGAACTTCATTGCCGTTGTAAAAGCCGAGTTTATGGTAAAGCTGTTGTGTTGGATCATATCGGAGCATCGTTCCTAATGAAGAGGCAGACGAGTGCAGTTTATTCAGTCTGGTACCAACAACAAACTAAAGTTGTGCTGAAAACAACTTCTGCAGTTTCTTGTGACAACTGGCAATCTGTTTATGGTGCAGCAGTTAACACTCTCACCTAAAAGCCTGGGTGTTGATTTGTGCACGCGGGTGCTCCAGGTTCCTCTCTGTTAAGTGTGTGTGTGTGTGTGTGTGCCCTGTCTGAGGTGTAAAATACCTCCATCTGTAGAGATCTGGGATTTAGCTAATGAAGAGTTAAAGATGAGTGGATATAACCAGAAATATAACCACAAGCAAATTAGAGCTACAAATTGTTTCCGTCAGCAACAAATTTGTAATACAGAATTCTTTAGCCTTTTTTTCTGATTTCCCTCTTATATTGTATGTATTTCAGTTTTACATAATTTTTTTAACTGTATTTAACATTGCTTTATACAGTCTATCTTTTAATGCTACTAATACGGAGACTGCCGAAATGAATTTCATTGTTTTGGTAACAGTGACGATAAAGACCTTCAAACTTCAAACCTTCAAACTTCAGTTGCTCCAGAGAGAGAAATCACGCAAATTGAGGAAAATTGACCACCCAAAAATTAAAGCCCCATTTGCATGACGTTTGAAATTAAAACACACTGTTTTATACGGAATTTGGCATTTACGTTTCAGAAAAAAAAATGTGCATTTACGCAGCAACGTTTTCAAAATGATGTCCATTTACGTGGAAACAGTAGAAAGGCTGAAAACATTGTTGTTAGCATGTTGGGCCACTGTTGAATTTGATTGTTTCTGTAATGAAACAGAAGCTGTGTTCACATGATTCACCCTGTTTGATCCGGACCAGAGTTTCTTTCAGGAAAAAGAATTTTGTCTGGATGACGTGAACACACCCAGGAACTTTGAACCAGACCTCACAAACTGTTCACCTGGAAATGTTTGGTCTCGCTTTGTTCTTAAACGATCTTTTCAGCCGGCGGGGTGGGAGGACGGGATGTAGAGGGCAATGCATTCTGGGGAGTAAACAAACGAAGCTGACTGTGCAAATCAGAAGAAGCGGCAAGAAAAAGTTGGAAAATATCTTGTGGGCAGACGCGAAGTAGCGAGAAAGACGCTCATTGACATCGGTGTCTGAAGACTATATATCGTGGTTGTTTGTGGCTACCCATTAGCCACAAGCTAACAATCCTAGCTACCACGGGCTAATGTGGCGGGACTTTTGCTTTCAGTTTGGACCAATTATTGAATGGTGTGTCTTCATAACTTCCTCAGTGTTTGTTTTGAGTGACAGCGCCCCCAAAACCAGCAGCAGTTGTAATTGTGTGACGTTTTCCGGACGGTCCGGTCTCAAAAGTGAATGTGAATGCCACCCGAACCAAATGAAGGTGTGAAAATTCTTGGCTCCCGCTCCCTCCCAAGTGAATTGAGTGCGGGAATATCCGAATGTGAAAGGCCCCGGAGCAATGTGAACATTAACAATGGGAGTACGCAGACATTTATCTGGACGGATGGCCAAGTTGGACTGTTACAAGTTACCCTCACGGGCCTTATGGGTAACCCTCAACTATAGAACTACCAAGTGCCAGGAGAATCAACAAGTCAAAAGCTGCTCTGCTTCTGAAATGCTGTTTGTGAAAACTGTCCTTCCATGTGTGACTGAACAAAACTGTGATGTCCCCAACATCATGTGTTGTTTGTAAAAGTGTAATGCAATGCAATGGATTTGTGGATGTGGATGTAGTATGGCGTCAAATGAAAATATCATTTTGGTTAAGTGTGATCATGTTTCAAAGACATGTGTGGCAACACAATGTTTAGGTAAATAAGACTCGTTTATAATCAGAAAATGAACAGCGTTCGATAAAGAGCTGTAAATGCATAATGAAGAACTTGTGTTAGTTTTATCAGTAAAGACCCGAGTAGAGGTATTTGAAGGGAGAAGTGCTGCTGATTAAATGGCAAAAGTTAAATAAGAGAACAGTGTATTTATCTCAACAGTTGTTTGTCCTTCGTAAATTATTGACGGCAACTGGTGGTTTCAGGCTACAGTCGACTTTCACTGTGGTTATTGGAAGTGATTTGTGCTCTCGGATTTGTCTGAATTGTTTCTAGAATTCCATTTTATAACATTATTGGCTCGGGGAAGAAAGCTGTCAGCAGCATTTTTCTTTAATACAATACTGTGCTCTCTCCGTTTCCCATCTCCTGCTGCTCATTCCTGCTCCTGCGTCACCTTTTCCTGACACCCGATAATATACTGACAGCTTATTACCGCTTATCACACGCTGTCCCCCTTAATCACTGATGTCAAAGCCACATCACAATATCTTAAAAATGAAATTTTCCCTTTTCCCCACTGATAGTTCTGTCACATCATTAACACGCAGTCAGAGGTTGTGCCTCACCATTACTTTGATAGCCGTGTTTCGCCAACTTACCTGATTTTTTTTTTTTTCATTGAACACAAAGAGCAAGGCAGCTTTCTGCTCCAGGCAAAGATTCCAAAGGCAGAGTGGAGATTATTTCTGGAGTAAACAACAGAATCTACACCTCCTCAGTTTTTTGGATGCATTACTTTTATCAAATGAGATGTACCTACTGACTGCGATTAAAGCAACTTCAACAACAGATCGGACAAAACACAACAAATAAATGTAACACTCATATCAAGAGCGGAGAGGAGAACTCAAACATCACGTTTTATCGTATCAATGCAGGACCTGGTAAGGAGCCTCACACAAAAACAAGATTAGATCTACATGTTATTTCACCATTCCAATGTGTCTGGATATAATCTGCATTTTTCTTTTTAAATCATGATTTCTTGCGTGCTGGAAAAAATATCTATTCAATTCTACTTTACTTAATTTCAAGGCGCTTTTATGAAGGAAACGTTCGACCATTCCACAACAGCAAGTAAAGACGAAAGAAAGAAAGAAAAAAAAAAACTCCTGCAGAACCAGGTAGAGGATTTCTATAGAAACAGACTCAGGTGGAGACTTTCTGCTGTTCCAGTTCATGTTGGGATATAAAGGGAGAGAAAAGGTCAGGACAAACAGATAGATTGTTGGGGAGGGATTCAAACAACTTCTGGTTGAAATTTGCAGCTCAGTGGAACAATATTGTTTCTATCTTCTAAATTTTATGTGAAGCAACAAACTAACAAGTAAACTTTCTACTATATGTTCATCGGGAGACCAGCTGCCCTTTAACTAACAGCACTGAAGTGCCACCGACTGAGTGAGACAAAGTGCAAAGGACAAAGGTTTTAAAGGGACCTGCTTCTGTATGCTTGTTGGACTAGCTTTGCTGTGATGTTTTAAGAAATCAGAGATCATTGGTGGTCAAAATAAATTATTCTAAGCCAACACATCTGTAGGGCCTAGATTCTTTATCAAATGTGTGCTTTAAGAATTGTGTAAAAGTTGAATCTAGCTGGGTTCAGGCCCCATTTACGCAACAGTATTTTCAGTGGAAACGCATCGTCAACATTTAGAAAACTATTGGCAAAAACACTGAAAACAATGCAGTTAGAATGCCGGGGCCACTAGTGGGTGCTGCTGTTTGTTTTTATAATGAAGCCACACATATGCGAACAGAAAACAATAGTCTATAAACAATAACAATAGTGAGTACAAGGACAATCGTACGGACAGAGAAACACACAAAGTTGGATTGTTATTACGGTCACTCTCAACTATAAATCTACCAAGTCCAGGGAGAACATAGACTGGGAGTCATGACACTCTGGAGGAAACATTGTTATTATTGTTAATCTTCTTGCACGTACAGAATTGTATAAATGCAGCATCTCGTTCAAAGAAACGTGTGTTATAGCAATATCGAGAAGAACTATAGCTGCATACTGGCATGAAAAAAAGACAAGAGGCTGAACTGAAGGTTACTGCTACTGACACAGAAACAACAAATCATTGAATGTGGGAAGAGTGAAGGGTAAAGTTTGAAGGCCAGCCTATCGAAATGTTGTTTTTTTTTTCTGCTTCCACATTGTCTGAGAAGATGTGTGTAGCCTGTGATAATGTATGAATAATGTTTTGACATTTATGAATCGCTCATGATTCCTAGCATTGTAACTGCCTCTGCATGTTTGTGACAGCTATTGTGTTTGTTTCCTGTCCCTCATGCTAGATGTTCCTTTATATTTCATGAATCAGTTCATCCACATACATCCACAAAAAGAATTGCTCAATCAAAAAAATGTACAACTGAAAGCTGTGCAGTCAAATCAGAAAGTCTGAACAAGTTCAACACCAATTTATTTCTAGCAGTTCTAATTATGTCCCCCTGTTAACGCACTTTTCTGCTTCTCGCAGAGCTGATATTTAAAGCAGCTCTATTTTATTTTTTGCTTGACGCAAACGTGATGTTTGAACTATCAGCTTTGGCCGAGCATCACCGACGTCACTATCGTGCTGGAGCACATGCATCTGTGAGGGAATAATGCCAAACAGTGCGCTCTAAAAGTTAATCAAACTCGCCAGCCCAGCTTGTTCGGAGACAGACAAATGCGAGAACAATTTGGCTCAGTCTAGTAATGCTGCCGAGTTATTCAATTTCGCCTGTGTTAAAGCCGCTGGGAGCCTGCGGTCCTTCGGCTGTGCTGAAGTGGACAGCTCCCGCACGTCCGTACACAAGCGAACGCGCGACCCCAAGCTTTCAGCACTGGACAGCTCCCGAGGTGCTATTACCGGGGGCGGCTCTTGCATGGGCGGACCGCGACGGTCAACATATGGCTTTAATTATTATTTGCTGCAGTTTCTCAATCCTCAATATCGAAGGGGGGTGTTGCGGCTGTATGTTGCTGGTTCGATTCCCCATATCCCTTGTCCACATGTCAAAGTGTTGTTAAGCAGCAAACTGAAACTCAATTTCCTCCCATTGGATAGACTGAGCACCTTGCATGGCGGCCACGTCCACTAGCTCAAAGTATTTCCCTTTGGAATCAATATCGCATTTCTATTCAAATAGTAAAGGAAGTTGGTAGTAGATCACCATATTGAGAAGGCTTCAGCTATTTCCATTCCATTGCTGTTTTTGGCTTTGATAAAGTCCATCATAATCATCATAATCACCCATCGGTCACAATCTGTCACTAGTTGCTGCGGCAAACACCAAACTATGTATTTTATGTTGTTTCCATGGTTACCTACTGGTCACCTTCTGTATCTACAGGACATTAATGACTTTGGTCTTTAACTGTTATCCACTGTAATTCCAAGATTATTTTGACAGCAGAAAAATTATGTGATAGACAGAAATGCCGCTAAAGTGGCTATAATGAGGCTTTTTCACATAATAGTATACTGTACCTGCAGTTCAGGTTTATATTGGAACACTTTCACTGATATCATGTTAAACTTGAAAGTTGGAGAAGTCCAACTTTTACATCTGCATGGAAACACTGTACAGTTGTATTTTAAAACCTGATCCGAAATACGTAACTCTAATTTAATGAGCACCATTTGAAATTCTGCAGGGAAGCAAGAGGTGGGCTCCCATGTCAGATTTGCATCCTACAAATGCCAGACTTGCTGAGGATGTTTGTGTCTGCTTTGTTTTCGTGCATTTGATTTGTAGCAATTTCAGCTAATTGGCACTTTTTCAAAGGGAAATGTCACAAATTGACAGAAAAAACAAAACAAGAGGTGTTACAGTAACACCTGGTTAAAGGTGACAGATTTGTTCAATCAGGACTCGATGGGATCGAGCCGGTGCAGCAGATGGAACCTGCTCAGACTGGATGAATGTTTCATAAATTGGTGTAAACTCTTACGTGAGGCTGCGCTGCCTGTACAGCG
This sequence comes from Parablennius parvicornis, assembly GCA_900302745.1. Taxonomy (NCBI): domain Eukaryota; kingdom Metazoa; phylum Chordata; class Actinopteri; order Blenniiformes; family Blenniidae; genus Parablennius; species Parablennius parvicornis. The sequence goes on from OMNM01008421.1 coordinate 17,410, forward strand.
AGGAGCTCTGCATCTGGTTATTGTAAAATTGGAAATTAATCCTTTTCAGCACAAACAAAGGAGACCATGAGTCACTCTCCCATAATAACTGTGGTTTCCTGGGATCACAATCAGAAGTTGTAACCAACAGTCACTCATGCTTTTAACCAAATTTAAACAAAACTCTTTCTCATTATACAATGAATATTGTCAAGGGCTTCATTTAAACAGATGATGATGCATGTTTTTATGGTAGCACGGGTTATATTGTCTTGATATTATAAAGAGAAATGTTTTTTTATCTCATTACAGGGGCTGTAATAAAGAGAAATGTCAGAAATCACTCATTTAATTCCCAGATAACAAACATAACCCTAATTTGAACTATAATATATAACAAGGTGTTGTGATATCTGAAGAAACCAAAGGCAGAGCAGAGTGAGAGAAAACCAAGACATATGGCATACAAACTTTTCTTCCGTCGAGTCCATTTGTTTTCATACTTGGGAGCCCCTGAGAGCGCACACTTATCACACTTACACCATGACTGCCCATTATGGGCAAAAGGAGAGGCTGTTTTCAAACCATCACTCATTTGTTCGGGGGTTGTTTGTTGACAGTTTAATCTGTGGCTAGTTGTTCTCACGCTAGCTGTGTAATCCTGCACACAAAAGCTCTCGCAATGAATGCAATTCTTCTCCAGCCACGACAAAGTGATTTATTTGCCTAAACATAATGACGCCGACATGAACCTGCTGAGAAGTTATTTGTCGAGCACTGATTTGATTGTTTTGAAAAGTAATGACAAAGTACTTGTCGAGCACAGGCTCAGCGAGAACTCATTCGAGACAGGAAACTTTATCAAGCTTCGTATTTCCCTTTCTCTTTCTATTGCCTCCATGACAGCAATATGCAATTAGAGGGAGATCTGTGATGAATATCATTTATTCATGTTTGGATGATGATTCATGCCAAATCATAGGAATAATTTATTACTTCTTCCTATTTTTAATTCTTTTCTATCAGAAACGAACAATCTAAATCTTTAATTTGCTCATTTTACTGCTTCTAACACCTCAACTTTGAGGAGAAAATATGAATTTCTCACAGATATTAATTACTTAAAGCAACAAAAACCATCAGGAAGAGATAATCAGCGTTACTCACCAGTCAGTGGTCATAATGTTTTGGCTCACCAGTGAATATCGCGCAAACAGAAGAAGACATTATAGTTCGATCGATAGATGAAGTCTTATTTTAGAAGATACTAATATCACTGTAACACAACCAGAAATCACTTGTTCAGTTTGAAACACAAGGAGTCAAGTCTATCAAGGGAGTCTGGACGAGTCCTAACAAACCCTGTGGTCCAAAACATAATACAGAGAGGTCATTCAAGATATTGATTGGAGAAGCGAGAAAAATACTAATATTTTGCAGCATACCTTCTTCCTCGTAATTTATGGGGAAAAGATGATGAGAGCAAAACAAATATTCATATCTTGTTCCAGGTTGGATCCCTTTTAAGAAATGTCTCCATTTTTAACACCTATTCGCCTGAAAAGACGAAAACGAAAATATTTATGAACAATCTAAAGGCATAATGAGCTTATATGAACTGTGAACTGTCTTTCTTTCCTGATGGGCTGGATTCCAAAAAAGTACTGAAAATATTTCTCAGGGGTTTTGGTTTATTTTGTAGTGGCCAGCATTGCATATTTACCTTCACCAACGAAAGTTAGAACAAAGGCTATGTTTCTGTCCACATGTATTTATCTATCTATCTATTCATTTATTTATTGGTTTGTTTGTATGTATTTTATCAACTTTTCATAAAACCTACTGATCTGAATTGTATGAAATCTTCAGGGATGATTGGCCCTCATTCAAGAACCAATCAATTTGATTTTAGGATCGAAAAGCTCCTGCAGAGTTACGATTTATTACGCTGTTGTGGAGCTCCGTGGTGAGCCGTTAGCACACTGCTAACTCTACTACAGAACTCCCAGCTAATATCTCGATTTGGCAAACATCCAGAAACATCGGTGTGAGCGCGTTGACTGGGTAGCGGTTTATCTGTGTGCCCCTTCTCAGTGTCTCACAGAGTGATGTTGCTTACTGACAGGCTAGTTAACGTCGATATGAGCTAAGGGCTAACATGCTAGCAATGCTTTATAATTAAATGTGGCATTGGCAAAGTGCCCATTCTAGTTTCTACAGATTTACAGCTGAACTCCAATGCTCTAAATATCTTCTTGAATATATACTGAGATGAAAAAAAATTTAAAAAAAAAAAAATCTCTTTGGAACATCTCCAGTAGAGTCATTACCATGTTCCAAAACAAATGATTTGAGCTTGGTGACATGTGTCAGAAAGGACCGGACATGGTCACCAATAATACTCGGGAAGTCTGTGACCTTTACACTGTGGTTAGTTGATATTAATAGAGCTGAAGTGTGTAGAGAGAGTCTCACCCACGTCATTCCAGCTGCAGCAGCAGCCTGCACCATCGGCACAGTGCAGGATGCATTCACACGTTCACGCTGTGAGACTCAGACCAGGCAACCTCTTTCTCGTCTGTATATTCTGGTGAGCCTTTGTGAACTGTAGCTTCATTCTCCCCTTTTAGCTGACAGCAGTGACACTCATTGGTCTTCTTCTTACCTTGGTTGTAATGAGTATTTAGTTAGTTATTGTTGACTCCCTTTTCAATCAGTGAGACTGTTTTCCTCTGACCTCTGTCACCTCCCGGAGAACTGCTGCTCACTGGTTATTTTCTCCTTCTGGACCTTTTTACTGTGACTCCTCGGGATGGATGTGTGTGAAAATCCCAGTGGATCAGCAGTTTGTGAAATATTCCAGTGTCAACATGCAATGATGTGTTCAAAATAATATTTCTTTAGAACGATCACGCTCTGTTTGAACTTTCGCGGCTCATCGTCACCGTTCTTCTATTAAGGAAGTCGTGTGAGTCTCATGCTCAATGTGTCTGATTCACAATAACCCACACATCACTCTTTGTTAACAACATGTTCTCTCAAAGTAAAGTTTTCTTCTTTTTTTTTTTTAAATAGTTCTAAAATAGACAAAACAAAAGAAAGAGCTTTGAAACTGCTGATCAAATTATGACAATTCAATAGAGTACACAATACTGCATCTTCATTTCAGCTCGGTTGAATAAGCTGCATTCAGGTTGGATGTACGGGATTGTATATCATTTTCAAAGAAAGTTTTTTTTTTTTTTTTTTTTTTTTTTTAAAAAACCCCCCCTTTTTTTTTCCCCC
>OMNM01008422.1:5167-26155 GCA_900302745.1 Parablennius parvicornis
GAATGTGTCAGCACGGCCGGCCTCTCTTTGTCCTGCTGCGTTCCCACAACACGTCCATCAGGCGTGCTTTTGGGAAAGCGAGGCAGAACACACGTAGAGAAAAACACCTCAGACATGTGGCCCCGTAACTTGGCCTTAAAAGCAAAACACCACACTGGGACTGCGTTATTATGTTATCATTATTTTGTTTCCAGCATGCTGGAATTTAGTTGTCACAGGATTCAGCTCCTCTGTTTTTTTTTTTGGTTTTTTTTTTATTAAGCTAATCCAGACAACCAAAAAAGTATGTAATACCCAAAGCCAGATTTATGTCGGTGGCTTGTTTGATTTTCAGTTATTTCCTAATGGTAAAAAATAAATTCCGAGTCCTTATCAGGTCAAATCTTGGAAGAAGATTGGCGCTAGATGTTGATACCTCACCGATTTCTTCACCTGGCCTCTGTAACCGTTTTTAACGAGGCCTGTTCGGAAGGATAAAAGATTTACGTGAGAAAGTTAAAGGTTTTTGAAGCATGATTAGGTATCATGGAGATCCTCGGGTCTGAATCCCAACAGCGAAGCTGGCAGCCGTCCACGTGTACAGCTCTGTCCTGTAAACTGGTCGGACATCCTCATGTTGTTCCTCCTCCTTTTTTTTTTTTTTTTGTTTTGTTTTGTTTTATATTCACATTAGTATTTGTAAGCCATGTACACTTGCTTTAAAGGAAACACACCTCCGACACTTTAATTGTTCCAGATGTTGTTGTTTTACCAGGACTTTCTGAATAATGTTTGAACTCACCGTGCGGTTTCTTCTCTAGGTCTGTAGGAGGCAGCACCTGGTCGGTGTGCAGGCATTCATCCTGCTTTAGTTTAGGTTTTTGAATTCATTCCTGTTCAGACTGCATCTGTTCCAACAAACTAGTGAATAAAATTTATTAAAAAAAGAAGAAAAAAAAAGAAGCCTGCCTTTTGTCTTTCAGAGTGTATGAGAACTTTGTGTGCACTTTCTTTTACAGGGTGACCGCACTGTGCTTTTTTGCCGGATTTGTAAAATAAAAGTTGAATTAATCGTGTGTTTAACCTCTCCTCACGTCAGATTTGTCTAGCAAGTGCCTTACTGTACCGTCTCCAGCATTTAACACTTTATACAAGCATTTCCAGTTTGTTGGTGAGGAGGAGAAACTTGCAGGCGGCTGATTTCAGCCTCGGGACTAAAAAGAGAAGTTCCATTCTGACTGCGACAGTCTGCTCAGCTCCTATACCGAAGCCAGTTTTGGTCCCACGTCGTGTTTTTGTCTCCCCTCTCTGCTCCCATGGCTATGTTCTTATACAGTTTTCTTTTACCCTTGACATTTTTGGAATAAAAGCAAAAAAAACAAGCTCAGTGTGTCATTTTATTGGGAAGTTCAAAGGGGAGAAATTAGATCTACGATTCGATTTATTAAAGATACTTGTTTATGCTCCGTAATCATTGGATGATTGTGTTCAGTCTTTACAGGCTGAATTGATCATGTGTATTGAAAAGTTACTAATCAATAATTTCAAAGTAGGAGCAACTCCTCAAACCTTTTATAAGCATTTTCTAAAGAGCAACAACATTGGAGGCAAGTAAATTATTTTATTCTCATGAGAGCCTAAACAGAATGAGGTCAGTATTTAATATTAAAGGGCAGACAAAACGTACCAACTACAGAAAAGTGGAAAAACTACAATCATATATAGATTAATTTTTTCCAGACTTATCAACTCTAAAAATACATGTCTTTTTCTTATCTATTTGATAACTCTGGTTTTAAAAAACGTTATAAAAGTGCTAATTCTACTCGACTACGCCACCGTGCGTCTGTTTCTAATAGATAATGGTTTCACCACCTCCATGGTGTGAGAAACACCTCATGGAGACAGATTTTACAAATGGTAATTCTATATCTTTTAGCATTTCAGTTAGTTTTCTTAAGTTCATTGCGGAAAATCAGTTATATTTGATAATGTCTGTACAGATACTTGAGTTTGCGAGAACTTCAGCAGGTGTGAGCAACCCTCAATCATGTCCAATCAACTGAATTGATGACACCTGAGCTGAAGTTGGAAGAAGTGAAGCTGGAGAAACATCTCGGTCAGTGTCCGTGGCAAAAGAATGCATCTCATTTTTGAGATCCCCTCATCTTCCGCACCATTTTAAATTCAGATGTGGGTTGTGAGGCTAATTGTGCACATTTGTGTGCATTTATTTGATTTGGAATTAATATAGCTACTTACTTTGTCGTTATGGGTTAAATTGTGTCAAAGAAAGAAATGTATTATAGAGCAGTTATTTATGAAATATGTGATGAACCTGGTGCAGGTGGAAGGTTTTCCTTTTGCTTTGTTTCATCTCCGCTCATTTCAAGGTTTCCTCTGGTTTCTCCTCTGCCCTTCCGGAGGAAACCACCAGATTAAATTCACAAATACGTTTAATACATCGCCTGACATTTGTACATTGATGGTTTGAGTGTGGAAGTTCATTGTGAATGCAGGACATCCGGACTGGACCTTCCTCCTCCTGTTCCTCCTCCTCTTCGGTGTGGACGCGCCCTCCCCCTCAGCGGAGAGGGAGCGCACCGTGGATGCTCTCACACCGGAGTACAGATCTGCAGCGAGGGCAGGAGGAGGGAAACTGTTTGAGCAGCACCGAGAAACGCCTCACCGGACTGTCTTTTTAAAATCCTGTTTTTGATTTATCTGTGAAAAACTTTATAAGTTTGGGGAAATTTTTTTCTCTTTTTTTTTTTTCTCTCACGAGCGCCTGAAAGTTGAGAGGTCGGAGAACGATTTCTTTTTTTGTTTTCGCTTGGGTCAGCATGGCATCTCTGATTAACTCCGCGTGCCTCCTCTTCGTGCCTGTTGCTCTGCTTCTGAGTGAGTACCCACAATCATGCAAATATGTTTAAAAAAAAGACAAAAAAAAAAAACTTTTGCACAACTCCCCTTGTGGAGTGGTTTCAAGCTTTGGGCCATCGTGCGTAATCTGGTTATATGGTGACACATCTGGACTTCTGAGCGCTTTAAAACCACACATATTGGGAGTATGTGCACGCCTTCAGGTGTGTTCTGTGGTTTACACGTCATATTGTTGAGTTTGCGCTGCGTCTTTACGCGCTGCAAGTTGTGGGACGTTTCGTCCCGCAGCAGCTTTCCATGTGCGTCTCCGCCGCGCATCCCGCAGCAACATGCGCTGCCGCTGCCGGTGACTCAGCGAGAGCTTGAAGAATAACGCATTAACAACAGCCTTGAATGATGGGGATGCTGCAGGATGTTGCTTTGAGTTTACTCCCAGAGGCGGATCCTGGATCATTACGCAAAACTGCTGTCGTGATTTTCGCACCGAGTGGGATCTCTGCGGCGCCGTTATACACATGCAAACTGCTGGAGGGGGGCGCGATCACTTATTTATTTCCTGGCTTTCGTGCCCTTTGCTCCATCGGGACACTTTATATGACAGCAGTGCATGGGAAATGGAAAGTGTTTTTGCTTCTCAAAGCGAGATAAGAAGGTGTTTCCTGCAGTGTAGGAGATCACACGTATATGTTAGGGGGATTTCCCAAGAGACAAAGTCCTGCTTTTCCAACAATGCAGTTTTATTAAACGACTTTGTGTGGTACAGTCACAGTTTAACAAATTCCTTTAAATAAGCACTTTGTATCATTGTTCATTCAGATTGCCTCTACCTGAAACCATCCGATTCACTTTTAGTGCAAGTGGAAAATTATTTTATTATAAACCAATATGACAATAAATGAAGTCATTCAGCGAACCTGATGTCATTTTGAAGACAGTTTTGTGATGTGCTGCTGGTAAAATTCGTTATAGAACCCGTTCCTGCACTACTACCTCCTACCACCAGATGGTGTATTGAGTCAGTCAGCGAGGCAGCGCGTTTTTCCCATTCACCCTCAGCCCAAGGATGGACTAGCTTTACCTCCACTTAAACCCAACAACTAGTGTACAACAGCAGCACCACCTATTTTTTTTTAAATCATGCAACATTAAAGTGAAGAACAGAAGTTTTTCAATTTAGATTTTTTTTTGTCTGTTTATTCAAGCAGAATAATTAACTCATTCTACTCATTTTTCTTTTTCTTTAAAAATATGTTGCTTATTGTGATTTTTTTTCGGGGAATAACGTGTGTGTGTATGACCTTCTTCAGCCAGTTTAATTTTACTTTGTTTAGGATGACCCACTGCCTGAAACAGAGCTTCTCTTTAGTCAGATGACACATGTTAGGAACAATAATAAAAATAGCTACAGATATGAACGTGCATATCTTTTTTTTTGTTGTTGTTGCTGTTACAACCATTCTCATCTTGAGTATCACTCATCATCATCTCATTCAGCTGCTGTTGGAAGTCACAGAGATGGAGGAGGTGGATGGCTGAAATGCGATGGGGTTCCCACAGGATTGTGCCACAGAGGAGTAAAAAAGAAAAGGCAAAAGGAGTAAAAAAAAAAAATAAAAAAGTCCCACGAATAGAGACAAATGATTAATGAATCACATCTGTCCCCCTCCTCTGCTCAGAGGAGTCTCTGGGGACTCCTCTGAGCCACGCGCTCGAAACCTGATCGGGAAACACTCCTGTCCGTCAAAAACGCCTCGGCATTCGTCCGCTCTGCATCTCAGATCCGTTACACACAGAGGACATGGCTGCCTCCTCACGCAATGTGCTCTGATATTTTTCTACACATCACTTTTCATTCGTAACTGTCACAGCGTGAGCAGGACTTCCTGTTCCTTTTAGGACATTTTCGGGCAGATTGTGTCACGGAGGTTCCCTGTTCCACTTTTTTTTTTTTTAACCATTTAAACCCTGAAAGCCTCTGTTGCATTTAATAGGTGTATATTCTGCTCTACATATCCCCCCATTCTGATGATTTGTTGTGTAGAGGGGATAAAGACTGAAGCGACTCCAATCAACCGTAACATTATGACCAGGCGTCTACTATCATCTGACAAAACGAAGCATGGTTTTGTCTTTCCCTCTGAAGGCGTGTTGTGATTTCTGGCACCTGCATGTCAGCAGCAGATCTTTTAAGTCCTGGAATGTGAGGAGAATTTGTTTAGCACATCCCACAGATGCATGATTGGCTTGGTATCTTGAATTTGAAGGACAAGTGTAAGTCATGGTCCTCAAATCATTCCTGAGCCATTTTTAAGCAGAACTCATTCACTTTCTAAAAGAAGCTATCGGGGGATTACTGATTCCATGAAAGGCTGAATGTGGTCTGAACAATGCTAAGGTGGGTGGTGATATGTGCAAAAAAATAACTCCCACGTGGATGGCAGGACTCAAGGTGACCCAGCAAAACATTACTCAAAGCATCACCCTCACTCCACCTGCAGCCTCGTACGCTATGTATTCACACGTCTTTTTGTATTCGAACCCGCATGAACTTCTGCAGCAGTTGGAGCTTCAGTAGCTTCTCTGATGGATCACATGGGCAAGAGTCTCCTGTCTTGCACCACCCATGATGGATACAGACCACTGCAGACTGGGAACGCCTCAGAATCGCTGCAGTTTTAGACATTGTCCTGTTTCCAGCACAACTTTTCAGAAAAAAAATCCACCTCAGCCCGAGTTAACCCACCAAGGAACACTTGCTGTTATAAAGTTAATGTTATGGCTGATTGTTTTATGTTACACCTGTCCAGAAAGCTGCCACTTCAGTCATGAGAAGCCTTAAGTTCAGTAGTTGCTTTATGTTAACACTCGCAGTTAATTCAGATCTAATCATCAATTGCTTCCAAGTACATTGTGGGTAAAACTGCCATCAATAATTACGTAGCTGGTAGTTGCAGGTATAACCCAACTGAGTTCGGCTGTCCTGTTACTCATTTCATATAGAATCAATAAGGGAGAGGAAGTTTTATTTGGCTTTTAATTCTCAGGAAACTCTTTTACTTTTATCTCTATGTCTTTTTTTTTTTTTTTTTGTGGGTCGACTGAAGCGTTTCTTCATTTTACTGCAGCGCGGACACATGAAGGCGAAGATTCCTCATTAAAACAGGTTTCAAAACCTGTGAGAAAATCTTCCTGTGCTTCCTTCTTTCCTCCTCACTTCTACCGAACCTTGATTTTTGTCTCGCGTGTCTCTGCAGTCATTTCTATCGCCGTTTCCCCGTTCCCTCCGTCGCTCCTCTCCATTTTTTTTCTATCTCAAACTTGCACTATATCTCATCTCTTCCCTTCTGCTGCTTTCATCATCCCCTCACTCTGCTTTTTCCGCCCCCTCTTCCCTCTGTATGTTTCTTTCCTCTGTACGTTTTCATCAGAAATTCACAAATATTGATCCATCCGATGGTGAGAATTCCGCATCACACGTTTCAAATCAAAGCGTATTCACTCTTCATTTCCAGGATTTTTTTTCATCCCTGCGGTCTGTTAAAATATACATATCTCGTGTGCCACACTGAATTGAGTGACGTGTGAGATCACAAGTGGAGAGATCTCACAGAAGTGATTACTGCGCACGAGAACCAGTGTAGAAGAAAAAAAAGCCATTCTTCCACTGAAGGCTCCGCCTTGGACAGATTTAAGAATGAGTGTGTAGTTTCTGGAGAAAGTCATTTGTTCTGGTACCGACCAATCACATCACTATAAAACCAGCCAAACCCATTTTCTGCTGCACAAAAAAAAATAGAAAAAAAGACATGATGTTACACTTCTGAAGAGAGAGATGAAGTAATATTGCTCAGAGAAGTCCGATATTGACACAGAGTGAGAGTGAGAGGACAGTTTGTCGGCTTGTACATTTCTTATTTTTCCCAAAATAGATATGAAGCTTCTTCTTGTGCAGCATCTATAGTGTTTGCTTTGTGGTGTTTGTCAATGACGCATCTCAGAGATGCTACGTCACCACTCCTGCCTTTCCATCATGAGACTTTAAAATGTATATCCTTGTAAAATTCTACGTGTTCCAACGTTGCCATGCATCTTTTACGTTGTTGTAGTTATTAATAATAAGGCATCCAGTCGAGGGCATTGTCAAAGTTCTTGGCGAGTTATTTGTGTCTCATTCCAGTCTGACTCTCTCGTTGCCCATGCGACCTGCAACCTTTGTGTTTTAGATTTGATTTCCATATTGTTTCTTACCCTTTAGCTCATCTTCCTTCAGCTGAAGTTACTTTGCCATGATTCTGGCATCTCTGCTCCTCAGCACTTCATGTGTTTTAGGCTCAATTTTCATGTGCTTTTATTGTTTTTACATTTGTATGTACTTTTTACCTGACTGCTGTGACGTTTTAATTTCCCTCCGGGGATTGATCTATCTAAATATCCATCCATCCATCCATCCATCCACCCATCCATCCATCCAACGGTGTTTCTAGTGAAACGTTTCAGAAATATTTGAAGTCAATGTTCATTTTACACACACGTCAAAAACAGTAAAAACTATAATTTTCATGTGGGGTCACTAGTGGGTGCTGTTGTTTATTTTTGTCATAAAACCACACACATGTGCGCAGAGAACGATATGCTACAAAAAGTACCAATGGCGAGCACACAGACAGTCGATTGAACAAACAAAGCTAGATTGTTATTCCAGGTGACTCGACGATAAAACTACCAAGTCCCATGAGAATGTCAACTCAGTCATGACACTCTGAAGGCCGCCATTGTTGTTATTTTCTATCTACTTGTGCACGTTCTGAAGAAGTATTCGCTGAAGCCATGCATGTGGAGCAGCAGCTTTTCTGAAAAGTTGCGTTTTCCTTTGTCTACATGGAGTCGGAGCGTCTTAAAGGTTCCATCCAGGTTGTGTTTTCAGTGGCTCCAGGCACCTCTGTCATGTAAACGGACACCCAAAACACAAAAAAACTTTTATATTTTCGCTTGAAAATTATTTTCGCTTGAAAATGTTGTCACGTAAATGTGGTTTAAAAGGTGTTTTCATAAATATCAGCTCTTTTCTTTGGGATTTTAGCCTCACAGGGGAGACATGCGACTCTGCTGTCGTAGTCACAGTAGTCCGAAGGTTGAGTGTGTTTTAAAGATCTTCCTGCCAAATCATTAAATCCTGTGAGTCATGTAGAGCAGCTGCAGTTAGATTAATGTAACTTCCAGTGAGGATTTATATTCAAACACCAGGATCCAAAACCATTTGAACCATCAGTCTAATAGACCTAATGTTTCTGTATGTTTCCCCATCCAATAGTTCACAATTGTAAAAACATCCTACTTTTAGTTTCTGTTCTTTATTTGATTCTTTTTTTCCCTAATGTTCTGTTTTTAATTTGTGTGATGGGTTGTTGAATTGCATAAATACATACATTTATTAAAAAACGACATGAAAAAGTAGAGCTCCTGTGAGTTGAGTTTATAATGAGGAAATTAGATTTATGTCAGTGTCTGATCTGAGTAAGTAGAGCGGGTTGAACAGAGTTTCAGCATTCAGGAGCCATTTGAACCATCAGTCTGATGGATTTGGTGCTGCACCAATCACCACGCTGGTTTCTGCTTGACTGCATACAAATCTAAAATCTCCACAGCCGATGTGCCCTCCCCAAGAAATAAATAGAAATAGGTTTTGAGTGGCAGGTTTCAACCTGACTGACCTGCTCATCCATGCAGTTCACAATCCATATCCTCCTGACTCGGACTGCACACGAGACGCAGCTCAAAGAGCTTTGGTGTTACATAACTGAAGAGAAAACAAACTATCGCAAATCATCAAAACGGGGGGAGAAACTGAGGTTCACACTGCGAGACAAACTTATGAGGAATGTATTTCAGTGTAAGTGAGGTGAGCCTGCACACTGCAGAGCTCGCAACCACCACGCAATCGTCTGCACTACAAAAAAAAAAAATAAAATAACTAAAGCTGAAAATGCACATTTTGCAAACTAGAGTCTGAGTGGGGAGAGAACTGGTTGGTAGTCAAGTTTTTGTAACTTAAATGTTTTATGTAATTTGATTATTTGTAAATATAATGTATTAAAAATGTCAATCTGAGTCATCAATGGCTGTGCAGGCCACATTTACACAACGTTTTCAAATGGAAAACTTTTCATTATGTTTTGGGTGTCCATTGACACAACATTGTGTTCGGTGAAGGTAACAGAGTTGAAATATTTACACGAAACTCATACAGACACAGACAGTTCAATGCCATCATGCTCTTTAATGAGAAAAAGTGATATTTGTGGACTGATGATGAAGTAGAACTTTGAATTTGATCAAACTAGATTATGTGAAAATCTCAATCTGTTGTAAAAGCAAGAATATAGATGAATAGATCCTGTAATCCATTGTTGTGTTGTTGACATGGTGACTGCATGCCAGAGGTTTTAGTGTTTCAGTGTTTTGGGATTGACGCTAAAGTTTTCGGATTTACCCACTTTGGAAATAGATTTTTTTTTCTACTTCGCATGGGCTTTTAGAAATAATCAAAGAATGTAGGCGAGCACACCTGAACCTGTCTACATGTTGGCAAGGCCTGAGCTTCAAACCGGCTGCAAGTTCTGTTTGATTACTTTCTCTTTGTTGCCTGTATTGATTACATTGCAGAGATCATCCTGATGAATGTGGCACACCCTTTCCATAGTGAACTGAGTGCGGAGCAGTTGGGAGTTTTAAGGGGTTTATTCAATGGCCTGTTGGTGCTTGTCTGTGACACCTTGTGGTGAACAGAAGTCATTGAATGAACCGGGAATGGATGGACATGTAGTAGATTAATGAAGTATTTGTCAAAGTCTTACTGTAACTGTGCATCACTCAATGTAAAGAGGTTGTGAAAAGCTGATAACACATTTTCGCAGTTTTTCTGCCACAAGATTGTTTCTCATCGTAGCCCCAGAGAACCTTTCTCTGGGTTTCACTCGGCTTCCTCTGACCTCAACGTTATTTCCATCCGTGGGACTCCTCCTCACAACTACAGAAACTGAGCGAGAAAATCCCAGAAGTTTTCAACTGCTTCGCCACGAGCTGTATCTGCAGGACGGTATACACTGCGGCTCTCCCCACATGACTGCCTGATTGGAGGACTGTGTGCAGAAGCAGGTGTTTCCAGTAAAAAACATCCTACCTGTTTTCTCTCTCCTCCAACCTTCCTGCCTTCACTTTCCGTTACACAACATCTTCACTCTCATCTCCTCCCCCTCGTCCTCCTGTCGTGTGCGCTCCCAGCCGGTGTCTGCAGCGCCCTCCCCCACCAACAAATGATAACTGACCACACACACACACACACACACACACATTTCATAGTTTCACAAGCACTTAAGCTTTCAGAGGGTGTAGATACATCTCACACAAGCAAAGACAACACAAATATTTTTGTCATTATTCTTCACATTCCCCTTCAGATTTGTGAGTTTGGGCGTGCGTTTGTGACAAGATGAGTGTGTGTGTGTGTGTGTACGTACGTTTCTGTTATAGATACCAAGTAATGAAGTACCAGCTGAGCATGACCCTCTTCTACTTATCCCAGATGAACACTGAACGCCCCTCCAGCACGCACGCACGCACGCACGCACGCACGCACGCACGCACGCACTCTGTCCTCTGCTGTAATCGCTCTCATCTCATTCACCTCCGCTCCTCCCTGTGTGGTCGTGGGTGTGTCGACATGTCACCTCCCCAAAAATCTACATTTTCACCTGCGTTTGATGTGTTTTCAGTTTGACTTTGATCTTCAGGGGATCCTAATCACAGCATGTCCTAAAACCTCAGTCAATCCAAACCTGAAAGTTTTAACTCATCAGGACGTGATTTTCACCCCAGAAAGTGGGACAGTGCACTGAGACTTTTCACCTCGGAGCATAAATTATAGATGTGGACACACACGGTGGGGAGGTTATTTGCAAGGAGGAGAACGACGGGTGTTCAAGGTTAGCGGGGCTCCTTTTTCATGTCTTCCAGTGTGCACACAGAGAGAGATGTCTCTCCATCAATTCAGAGCTTGGAGGACTTAAATCTGAATCTCACTTGTGTAGGTATAAAATGCTTTAATTCAAACTCTTGTGCACATCAAAGAACCAATGACTTTGTATTTCACATGCACATTCAGTATGTTTGCTTTCATGAATACGGAATATTGAGTGTTTTGCAGATCGTGCAGAATATAAGAGTATTTACTGCATCTTTTCAGAAAATCATCTCTGTCATAGTGTTGAGAGACGTTTCCTCGGCTGGCCCCACAACTTTTATCTACAGACTTCATAAGGTATTTAGTGTGCTGTAGCCATTTGTCTTCTTGCCTTTTCTGAAAGATTTGTCTTGTTCTTGTTGTTCCAACAGCTTGGAACTTTGTGGTTTACAGTTTTTTTTTTTTTTTTTTTTAGAAGAAATCTGATTTATTTGCTGTATATGTTTGATTCTAATTCCATTGAGTCTCATTTCTCTATCCAAATACTTTCTCAGTCAAACAGACTAACATGGAGACAACGCCGTTTCCCGCAGGTCGTTTTTGTGTAAAGTGGGTTAAAAGCACGTGAAACATTAATTTCAACATTTGTTTGCATGTGATGTCACTCGCATGCAAATCTATTAGCATGAGCATGCAGTTTAGTTTTATGAATGATCGTAGTAAATCATGGATCTTATTCTGCGTTCAGATTAAGTCTGAATGCAGCACTGACAGGGGGAGGAGTTAGCGAAGAGGCCGATATTGTAGCAAATAAATGTGTGTGGCTCTGTTGAGATTTATCTGCGCATGCTTTGATTCATGTGTGTTTTGTAGTGTTTCCCTGCGTTGTGTTTGAAGAGCCTGCACATGTCTCTGGAGGCCATCATTGTTTATTCTGACGGCATGAAACAAAAACTTAATCCTCTGTGAGTTTTACACAACATCTCGAGCCACAGTGTAATTTCAATGACAGAGGAATACATTAGTATGGAATATGATTAAAGTTCATACTGAAAGTCAAGCTTCATTTCATTTATCCGTCCTCAACATCTTTTTATCCCACTCAGGGTTGTGATCCCACAAGAGAGAACGTTAAGCTCAATGACAAATCTTCCTCTTCTTTCCTGACGCCATGAGACTCTGAGTTGGATAAAGCGGTAAAGAAGATGAACGGAAGGAATACAGATATACAGATTATTTATATATTTACAACATAACCGACCCTATTGCATATACGGATTCTGGCCATATTTATTAATTCTCTTCTACTCCGCTCTTTCTTCTAAATGAATCACCATGAAACATTAGTTATGTGACACATTAAAATAGGAAAAATGATGCATACTTTTTTTGGATGCAGTAAAATCCAAACACAAAACTGGACTGGTAAATGGAAGTTTGTGAAAAGATACGTATAGCTCAGGTCTCAGTGTTGTGTCGTGTATTCTACTTTGAAGAAATTTGTTTAAAAATCATTGTTTTCTTTAAAATTTTTACCATTTGCTTGGTGGTTTGACTGAACTGGAGCCTTTTGTGGGCCAGTTTTGGCACACGGACTTTATGTCTGGCAATAAGTTTGACTCTCGCCCCACCAGCACTTTCCTCCCTCGCCTATAGACCAGGTACTCGATGTCAGCTGAGTGGACTGTGTACCACTCAGTGTGTTTTCATGCATCCTCAATATTCACAGCGGCAACATCGATTGCATCTCCACGTGCAATGGTGGTGAAGTGTTTTATCCAAGGACCCAACCTGGGGTTCGAACTCCATTTATGTCCTACAGCCCAGGCAATATTTCAAACTCATGCAGTTCTGCAGCTAATTCTCAAACAGAGTGTTGACATTCACACAACCATCTAAAAGGGTAGAATCGAGTCACAATAAGTTAAAATGTCCCCGCGTTCGTCTGCAGGAAAGGACCGCAGAATGAGTCGACTTTCATCGAGAAAGATACAGGAGTGAAAAATTGCAATGTAGTTCACAGCAACACAATACAGGAGAAAAGTGCGGTAGAGATGAGTGAGAGCGGCACAGGACAAGTAGAGTGAGGAGGAGGAGGAGGAAGAATCAAGAGGCAGAAAGAGATCAGGACCTGTATTTATCAAGCCTGTCAAAAAAAGGCGGACCATCATGGATCTCTGACCACAGCCTTTTGGACAATTCAATTTAATATGATCTGAAGCCTCAAAACAAGTGGTCCTGGAAAAGCTCTTCAACTCTGGAAACTTTGACTAAAACCCATCAGAGATAGAAATAGAAAGAGATGGAGAAATGGAAGAAGGTGAGACTCTTATTGAGAAATCTGTAAAAAACAAAGGAGGTAGAAATCTTTTTCCCGAGCAGGTTCAAGTAGGACCCTCCTCTGATATGGGCCCATTAACAGTGTAAACAGAGACAAGGAGTCATGGAATGGCCAATAATATTGTCATCACTCAAAATGTAATCATGCGTGCCTCTAAATGGGTGGGGAATGTGATAAATCCTGTTAGCGTAATAAATGGCTAGATTATGTAGCACCTTTAGATTGATAAAGTTCTCGTCTAATCCCATTATGCAATTCTCTGCAGTTTGGCTGCTGATGTAAAAAGCTTCCAATACCTCCTGGGTGCGTGTTGTACTCACTGGTTATTACCTGTGTCCGTGCAAGTTACTGATATGCTACATGTTACTGCTTTGAAAAAGTTTGAGGTCACTTTACTAATTTCTGAAAATCTAAATTGTCACTTGTGTTAGTAAATCCAATGACTGAATCAGTCAACTAAGGTTATATCAGGTATAGGAAAGCAGATGTTCTATTCGCTTAAAAAAAAAAAAAAAAAAAAAAGTGTGTGAAAAAATGCCAAAGGGATGTGGGAAACCATAGTCACTTGAGGGCTCTGGAACCAAACTAAATATTTCCACAGGATCACTGAGTTTGCGAAACTTTCTAACTTAGTTTAGGATTAATGAGCCAAACATTGGGGTCAGTTACCGCTATGATGTCCCCCAAAAGATCTTTAATTGATCCCTTTCTTTTTACACTTGTTTTCACTTATTTAGTAACTAAAAAAAAAAAAAAAACTCACTGTAAACGAAGACGATACAAAACTTTACATCTGTGATTATTCATTGTATCACTTTGCGAATGCAGTGATAATGATAATCCTTTATCTATAGCAATATGGTTGGAGTATATACATACATGAAATAATAATAGTTATTTTATACTTTTATTACCATAGAGGCTATACTTGAATTTTTTTGTCTTTGTATTTTTAGTTTGTGTGTAGATGCTTTATTAAACTGAACATTATTTAATTATCAAAAAGGGTAGAGGAGTCAATAGAGCACTCTGTAAGCTGGCTAAATATAGCAACGCAATCACTAAATTGGCTACAACGTCATGGTGCTCCCCAGAGTTCTATTATTTGACTTTCTTTCACATATTTTCACATATGTTATAATTAAAATGGGAATATATGATGCACTGTATATGTAGACGATATACAACTATTTTTGCATTGTACCATTTGACAAGCATTCTAATCACATGCAGGAAAGGGTTAATAATGCAGTATCTATGCAATATTATATAATTTTTCAAAAGTCTTTGACCCAATTCAGAGATCCGGCTCTAAACTTTGATGCATTTTCCCCCCACAATTTTATAGAGGTAAAAATCAATATTATAAATAATTGCAATAGATTGTAAAGTGATTTCATATATGAAAGTATTAATATTTAAAGTCGAAAAATAGAATAAAAAAAGTAATATTGTTCAATTCCTTTTTCAAACAGTCTATTCTAGAATTTGATTGCGCATTGTTTTTTCCGTTTTTTTCTATCTTTAAAATTTTCCATATCAAACTGAAACTGTTCTTTTTTTGTTGTATATTTTGACAATTTTCAAAGATACTTTCGTGAGAGAATTGTCTCAATTACAATCACCAATTGCACTTCTTAATTTGTATTTTTATCATAGTTTTCTAGAACAATTCAGAAATTATGACATCCACACCAAAAATACAAATTTATAGATAAATCCCGCCGGATGTAACTTGACAGCCATCCATATTGTAGCTTCCAGTTTCTAAATACCAATCAATCAAACAAATCAATGTAAAGGTAATATCAATACAAAATTATTTTTTTCACTTTTAAAAACAGTGTTTCAGCAGTAAACATTTAGTCAAACTGCGTTAGCATTCTATAGTCTTCTCTCACACAATCTGCTGGATGCATTTGCTTGCATTTGGTAAATAAAGCCTATTGACTTTCTTCTTAGGAAGTGGTTTAAAACGGAGAAACCATTAGCCTGGCTCTGTCTAACCTTCAAAAATGTGTTTGCAGAAAGCAAATGAGATACAATGTGCTAATTAGTGAGTTTTAAAAGGTGTTGATAAGCATTTTTGGGGGAGTTGCGGACGAGCTTTTTCCTCAGGCGTTCAGTTTTTACACTAAGTTTGGCTATTTGCTCGCTCCAGCTCCTTGTTTTGCACACGACTCTTTGTGAAGAAATAAGTGACTGTATGTTTCCTTTGAACTGTCTGAAGTTAGAAGTTATTAGCGTGAACATGTGGCTGTTCTGCATTCAGAAAGAGCTTATTATTTTCATTTTTCCAGCCTTCTCTGTAGTTTACTGTCGGCATTTTGCTTAAATTTTTTTTTTTTTCCTGCTACAGATAAGGGAGGAAGTGGTTTGCATTTAGATACACAAGTAGAAGATGTGAAGTGACTTGAGCATCAATAAGAGATGAACATGGGTGGGTGAACATATATGGGGTCTTGCAGTGGTCCACGTGCAGCTGTGTGCACTCGCATGCATGAATTCCCGTGAGTCTGTGCCCGATGCAGAGAATGGTGAGGCAGGTATTTTCTCATGCGGTTTCAGTGAATGTCAGAAACCTCTATCATTCAGCCTTAATTCTGTTTTTCTTTTGGTTTTCTAATGAAGACGATGCAAAATACTACATCAGACACTCTTATTCGTATTGGTCAAAAGAAAAAGAAAAAAAATTGCACACCGTGACCGTAGTAAATAGTTTCTCTGCACAAGTGCGAGTAGATGGACAATAACAACAATGTCTCCTCCAGAGGCTCATGACTCTCAGTCCATAATCTCCTCAGACGTGGTAGTTTCATGGTCGAGAGTCACTTGTAATGACAATCCAACTTTATCGTCTTTCCATACGAATATCTGTGTACTCAACATTGTTGATGTTTATAGCATGCTGCATGCATGTCTGTGTGGTTTCATTATAACAACAAACAGCAGCACCCACCAGTGGCCCAACATGACATCTACATCGTTTTTAGCATTGCTGCCATTTCTGTGTAAACGGACATCGTTTTATAATCGTTGCCATGTAAACATAAAGCTTTTCCTGAAACAAAAACACTACAACGATGCCTTTTTACTCGATACGTTGTGGCGTGAACGGTGCCTAAAACTAATCTAGAATCGCATCTATGTGAATAAGTGATTCGATTTCTGCTGTGATTGGTTGATTCATTCTTTCATTTAAGATGTCAGTTAGTGTCTACATTGAAGTGTGAAGTTTTTGTTTCGGTGGATTATTTATTTGTTACAATGCTTTTTGGTAATAAATCATATACCATAGAACAGCCTCATCATGTCTGTTAACTGGGATGTGCAGCACAGCTCAGTATGACGGTAAAGTCCATAGATAATGAGGCAACGCTGTTACAACAAAGACATAATCTACCAGATGGTCTGACAACTGTTATATGATTCTACTGTAGTTCTTAATTTACATAGAAAAAATGCTCAGTTCTGCTCAGTTGCATTTTTATTTGTGCTAATTACAACATGACACTTTCTTGTTCAACATTGTCATAAAGGTGACGGGAGGAAACATCCAGACTCAGAGGAGGAGACTATCTGGAGTTGAAGTTGGAGGATAATAAAAGTGAAAAGGATAAAGACAGAAAGCAATAACAAATGGACACCAGAGTGCAACTTAATCTGCTCTCTGCAGACTTGATGGATGCAGGACGTTTAGGATCTCGGTCAGATCCTGCAGGAAGGCACAGAGTGAGTAGAGAGCACTGACTTACAGGAGAGAGACACAGGGAGCCTCATTTACCAAGATCCTGCAGAGAAAATGCTTGATTGCTGGCTCACACAAAGAAATTGCAAAAATTTGCAGATGTTAAGCAGTTACACATTATCTGCAAAATCAACACTATTAGTTGATTTTGTGTTTTTTTTTTGTGCTTTACACCCCGATTGCGTGATGACAATCTGCTGGAAACTGCGTCCCTTTCATGTTCATGTGCTTAAATCCACCATGGGAGAGAAGCTCATTGTATTAAAAGAGGTGTTTTTCCTTCTTTTTATTCAGATTCCATCCATCTTATATGTTATAAGCAGCCATTATGTTTAATTACAAGTTTGACACTTACATTTAAAAAAACATGAAAGAAAAGACATGTTTGATGTGATTTCTTTTTCTGTGTTGAAACAATGAGCCTAAAACACGACAAGCCTCTGAAGCAGGGCTGTCAAACCCATTTTATTTAGTTCAGGGGCCACAGGAAGCAGAGTTTGATCTCGGTGCACCAGTAAGACCATTCAAACTTAAACATTTTCAACATCAAATGTTTCCTCTTTGTTTTACCTCAAAGATGTCGATTCCATCAAACTCTGGAATAAATACAGGTCACCCGAGAAGAGGTCAGCCCATTTAAGTATAGTTGGAATATTTAATTCAGTTTGTTTGAAGAAAAACCTTAAAAAGTCTATATTTAGGGAGAAAATGTTTTACATTTTAATGTTTCCTGAAAGAGAAATGTCAAGGATTTTTTTGCTCTAATCGCAGTGTGGATTTCTTTCACATTTTTACTTGGAAAATGCTGAAAAACTGGGGGGAATCAAATTTGCTAAAGAAACATAGTTTTTAGCTACAAATTCCATTAATCGATGATGCTTAAATAAATCCTGCGATGGCCCAGTTTTGGCCCGCCGGCCAAATGTTTGACACCCCTGCTCTAAAGTGTCTTATTGCTCCGTTAATAATCATCCAACGTATGCACACAGCTGTAAACACAATAAAATGCAAATGTGTTGATGAAGTGTCGCAGCCACAGGTTGGCTGCTCACCGCCGAGTGCTCTGAAATGTAAATGTGAATGAAAATTAACACATTCATCAACACGGGCCCAGATTATCACGCAGCACCGTCACACAAACAAACCAGCAGAGTTAATTTGGTTCTTGGAACTGAGGGAACACTGGAGCTACATCCTGTGATTTACTGGCAGATTTACGTGAAAGTTGTGCAGAGACACATAGCAGCACCCGTGCAGCCCCGAGGGCAGAACGCAGTGGGGCAGATTTCCATATGTTAGTTTGTTTTTCTCCCCAGAGGTTCATGTGTTCACATCTGTGAGTGTCTGTGGTCTGAGGGGAATTAAAAAAAAGGGAAAGTTCAGGCCGAGCAGAAAAGAAGGGATTTTATATTCACACCATCAGGTAAATACATTCTGAGTTTTTTTTTTGTTGTTGTTTCAATACTATTGATCATAAAAACTCACTAAAACTATTTTTTTTTAACCTTGAACTGCAGCTTCAGTTCTTGTTAAAGATGCTGCACTTTTTTTAAATGCACTTCTAGTAGTTTTAGATCATCATGAAGTAAAATAACACAAAATTAGATGGATTGTTCGTACAAACTTGTATTTCTTAAACATTCTAGTGTATTTCACATGTCCAAAGCAATGTCAGGAACATTTATAAACCACAATACAGATATACAAATTATTTTAGAGTTTGCTGTAGGAATAAAAAAAAAAAATTAAGGAACATAAGGATGCAAAGAAAGTTTGATTTCCATCATGATCTCAAATTACCATCCTTTTTTCAATTATATCAACTATTTTAAGAACATATATGGCCTGATTTGTTAAGGCCCTTCAGAAGGCCAAAATAATTGCTGATTTACACCATTTCCAAACATTGGGAGTAACATTTTGTTAAGGAAATCTTAAATTTCTCCCTGTATTTTATATAATTTGGTATGCAGCTTTATTCCTCATATGTTTACCTTAACATTTGTACATCTTTGTTAGTTTTCTCATACTCTTGATAAATTAGGATTGTTGTGACTATGTCAAAAGTGCTTTTAAATTATTCAAATTTAGTTCATTTTATTGGTTTTATTCATTTCCCGTTTTAATCTTTTACACCTCTTGAAATATTACTTACACATTTCACTTCACATTTTTCAAAATCATATTCAGATCATTTTATCTTTTTTATAAAGTGACTGAACTGTATTTTAAACACATTTAAAACATTTTTCATTCACCTATACGAGTTATATTAGTTTACAGTTAATATAGAATTGAAAGAGGAGTGGACATCACCGAAAACCTGATCAGGTTCAACTGAAACACAATAAGTATCATTTTGTCATCCGATTAAAGTGTGTATACACACAAACACGCACACACACTCTCCCCTGTGTGTTGAGCCTCTGGAGAGCGGGGGTGCTAACAGTGATAAGTTACAGCTGCAGCCTCAGGTGCTCCAGTCAATAAAAGCTCATTAACTCAACAAGAGGGTCAGTGGCTCCGTCCAGCACAATATACCTCCCACTTTGTCTTCTTCACCGGGGGAGGGGTGTGTGTGTGGGTGTGTGTGTGTGTGTGTGTGTGGGTGCCACTCTTCCTCTGCATATGCGCGCACAAACCAGATCAATGTGACTCCACGCTTCATCTCCTCTGACTCCACAAAGATGAGGAGGGAAAACAATTAACCTGAGCGTTAAAAAGCAGTGATGACTAAGGAATTTGTCTTGACACCTGCCAACCATTTTATTGATTGATTTCTCAATTTTGGGGCACTTCAACACAATCAGATGTGATTATGTGAACAAGCTTGACATGTTTATGACTGATTATCGTTGCGAAATCGCTGTGAGGCGCTGATGTTGCTCCCAAAGATTTGAGTGTTTATGATGTGTCGCGACTTCATTTATCAAGGTTGAAACTTCTAATAGACATTTGACATGTGTCACAGCTGCAACTATATTTACACAGTTTTGCAAAGTTACGAATAATTTCTAAGAATGTCTTTATATTGTAAATCAATCCATAATTAACTGATTACTAATGTACAATAAATGATGCAGTTAAGCTTCAGCCAGCTTATCTTATTAGGAAAACATTGAAAGAGCCGCTTCTGTTGTTTGCTGAGCATACAGAGTCCAGAACCACAGTCATAATATCACAATGGTTCATGTTTAACATCTTTTATTTTTTGAAATATATATTTAAATGCCCCTGCTTGACTTTTGACCTTTGCCCTTTCAGAGATGTTTCTTCCTTGTATTCACTTCAGCATCGTGAACCCTGTCCAATATACGGCTGAAACAGACTTTTAACACTCACTTCGGGCTCTGTTTTTGTGTCTTCATTGAAAGTTTGACAGTTTACCACCAATTACTGCAACAATGGATCTCAGGAGATGTTGCAGAGTGGAGCTGATGTATTGTAGTTGTGTTGTTAATTAGTTTCCATGGGGAGTTTTAAGAGAAAAAAAAATTTCAGTTAAGAAAAGAGTGATGTGTAATACGTTCCACTCCCCCAACCCCTCTGAACAAAAGAAGCGGAGAGTTAACAGGAACTACAGAGCTGCACTGGGATTTTTTTATTTTAGTTATTAGTTTTCTGCATTTGTGGGATCAGACTACGAGATTTGATTTGTGGTTTTCCCAACTCGGACGAACTTGGGGAGAACTGGGAGGAAGAATCAGGAGTTGTAGGTGGAAGCCTGACAGCGGCAGATGTTTTCATCCCGAAGCTGCAGAGCGAGCGCAGCCTGATACTCTGCTCTCTGGCCCGAGCCTCACTCCGTCTGACTTCTGCTGACCAGTGTTTAGTCTGAAGAGGTTGTAGCTCGTGTCTCATCCGGAGACGTCGGAGCCTGGAGGAGATCTTCATTATTCATCTGAGATCTCTCTCTCTTTTGCAGCTGCTTTGGTTCTCCCTCCCTCTCCACGTTTCACGGGATTCCTGTTTTCCCCCGTCGTCACTCTTTTCTTTTCTTTTCTTCATCTCCTTGTTAGTGTGTTTGTCTTTTTTTTGTCCTGCTGTCAGACCCTCTCAGCTCTCCCCTCCCTGCCC
>OMNM01008424.1:4734-21174 GCA_900302745.1 Parablennius parvicornis
TTTGAAATATTTGCAGTATTGTGTCTGCTTTTTGCAGTTAGCTAGACTCCACAATGCTCAAAAGATTAACAAAATAAGAGCAAATATCATGGATAAGGATTGGGAGCCTATCCATAATATACTGGACAGAACCTATCACATAAAGTCAAGTCAACTTTATTTACGTAGCACATTTAAAAACAACCAAGGTTGACCAAGTGCTTGACAATTCAAATGAAAAACAAGAAATAATCTGTGAGGAAATATATAGAGTAAGATAAACAATGCCAGATATCAAGCTGTGTGCACTTACCTAGAATTAAAAGCCAGAGAGTATATGTCTGTCTTCAGTGAGCATTTGAAGGTATTGAGACTGAGCGGTTCCACAGACTGGGTGCAGACATGGAAAAAGACATGGTCACCTCTATTTTTTTGGTCTGGATCTGGGAACTTTAAGGACCACCTGATGAGATGACCTCAACGATAAAACTGTGGTATGGACATGTAGAAGTTCAGATAGATATATAGGTGCCAACTCATTTAACATCTTAAAAACAAGCAATACAATCTTAGAAAATAATTCTGAAGCGGACAGGAGGCCAGTGGAAAGAGGATAACTCTGGAGTGATGTGCTCCAGTTTCTTTGTCCCTGTTAGAAGTCAGGCAGCAGCATTTTGCTGCTGCCTGACTACCCCTCAGCAGCTTTCTGCTCCTAGTTTGCCGAGTTCAACACGGGTTAAATTCAGAGGAGTAATGGGATAGGGGATAAATTAAATAAACTTAATAATAAAGTGTAGATCCCAAATAAAAAAATGCACATGATCTCAATATTTACAGAACCTATAACATTGTACAATAACAAAAGTGCTATTGATAAGTTATTTTCATTTTGATACATGATATCGGTTGAGAGACTCTTGATCCAGAATCTGTTTCTGTTTTTACACATGATGCAGGAGCTGCTTCACACATTCATTCATGGAAAAATGAGCCAGGAAGAACAAGATGTTTCTCCATCTGCACTCTTCTACCTTTTCCAAGAGGTTTCTAAACTCGCCCCCTCTGCTCAGGGCAGTTTTCCAGTCAGAGACCCACCTTCGAAATGGCTTGATGAAGTACAGAGGATGGATCCCATCATAGTTAAAAAACAGGAGAAGGATACATATCTTATTCAAACCTCGAACATTTCCTGTCAGAGTCAGAGAGAAAAAGAGGAAAGTCGAGATGACAAGGTCCTAACTTCAGTAGAGCCACAATGCGAAAGCAGCAGTCCGTGGAAAGTGCTCAGTCTGATCAACCTTCACTGTGAGAGGCTCCTTTATCAAATAGAAGGAGAGTTCAATCACAGATCTGCCACAAAATGGATGAATTCAAACACCGGTTTGTCGCCGGCAGCACCACATGTTACAGAATCAGGAGTCAGAAGTGAGAGTGGTGGGACTGGGTATACTTTGGGGCCATTTTTTCTTCCTCCTAAGAGACAACAGATGGCTGCCAGTTGGGTGGATGATGTGACAGACAAGTGCACAGGAGACTTTGAAGAAGAAACTGGTGTTCAACCAGAGGCTGTTGAGAAAGCACACTCTGTTGGAGAGACACAGTTTCTAGAGGACAATGCACCAACTGCTTTACAACCACAGGATGGGTTCATTAGAGACGACGATTTTAGTGTTAACAGACGACTTGCGTGCAGCCAGAAGGTTAGAAATGCCCGTTCCCCCACTGAACAGGTCCTTTTGGAAATGCACACCAACAGCGCATCTTATAATACCCAGATGACATTTTATGACAATGACAAGGCTCTCGCAGCTCTGTACAAGCCCACAATGACACTTGACCACAACGCAAACATTTTATCTACTGAGCTTTCATCCGACAGCCACCCGCCACCTCCGAGCCTCATCATGCCTCCTTTGGAATCATCAATGCCCGTATTAAGCGCCGCAGACAGCCGTCACTCAATCTCAAAACAAAACGAGAAAATCACAGTATCTAACTGCACACTCTTTCCAACGGATGAAAATACTGCTTCAGCTTCCCAACAGAGGTCACCAGTGTCGTTGTCTTCCACACCGTCACAAAAACAAATTTGGGAGCAGCAAAATGAGGAGCTTGGTCTCCCCTCTACCTGCCAGTGGAAACCCAAGAAACCCAGGAAGCAGCCTCACCCCTGTCGCAGTGCCGACAGCCACGATCCCGACTTCCAGGGAGTGACGTTCAGGATGGACACGCAGCTGGATGACACCAGGGAGCAGTGTCGGCTCTGCATAACTTCAAAGTACAGGTAGCGAGGGCGTCTTTCTGTGAGCCAAACCATGAACGCCATTGATGTCATTTCACTCTGTACCCGTTATTACCCTCTTACAGCAAGGAGCTCCACAAGAGCACAAGAAAACCAAGGCTGAGGACACGCTCCTCACACAAGCTCCAGAAAACGAGCAGCTCTGAGGACTCTGACTCGACGGCGAATGTTTTAAGTGAGTACCTGCACACTTCAATGAAGCTGCTGATCGTACCAAAAAACTTGAGTGCAGCATGATTTCCACCATGCTTAATTTAAGTTGAATCGACATTAGTTGCTCAAAAGTGTGTCAGGTGAGGCTTTACTGTCAGCTCAATTAGAGAAAGTATCATAAATATTTAAGTATAATTAAGTCTTTAAAATGCTTTATACACTGTCTACTTCTGTGAAGTCTTACTCCACTATTAATGTGAAAGTCCTGTTTTTTTCCTCTAGATGTCGCCACAACATTAAAACATGCCACTGACATCTGGAGTCAGGGCAGGTGTGTCAGCTCAGCTGTCTTGTTCATGATAGTAAATTACTGGTCACACTGGTTTGTAACTGACTGTTGTTAATAATAATAATAATTCATTTTAGTCAGGTATTCTTCAGAATTTCCAGTTGTCTCTGGGTGATGGAAAAACAGTGAAAGCAATACTGGTCTTGCATAAATTGTTCGCTTGTGTCTTATTTTCTGCTCAGCAAGACCTGGCGGAATGGACTCATGAAATTGACTGCAACACAAACTCAATGTGTCTCACCTCTTGTTTTATAAGAGAGCAAAGTGTGTGCTTCATGCTGCACCAGAAAAACCCCCATGTGGAGAGACGCAGAGGACGGGACTCCACTCTGCAACGCTTGCGGGATAAGGTAATTCACTGAGCTTCCTGAACTGACAAGTCACAGAGACTCCAAATCTGTCATATAGAGTAAATGATGGTGATTTTGTTTTAAAAATTGAGTGAAACCTCAGTGCAGAACTGTACTCAGAATATGATACGACATATTCACAAGATGCTGGCACAAAAAAAATGCAACTGGGACTGTTGAAGCCTTGTAAGATTTCAACTTCACAATTTCCACTAATTTTTCAACAAGAATGATTTAGTTTTCATGACTTAACTTCCCTGTAGCAGTGTCGATTTGAGCCCCTGATCATTTAAAAAAAAAAAAAAAGAACAATTCACTGAAGGAATATCGTCGACATCGTCGCTCTTCTTTTGCCCCATTACCAGCCTCGGCTGTGTGGAAAGATGTTGTCTCTCGTTGCTCATGTTTCGCAGATGTTCTTGCAGAAATGTAATCAACTGAAATCTGGCAATACTTGACAGAAACCTTTCATTACAGAAACATGCCCCACACATGTTTTCACATATTATTCTGAAGATGACTTTATCAAAACACTCTTTTGTGTTCATTTGCTGGCGTTTTTGTTTTTCTTCTCCCCCCCCCGTTTTGAACGTCTCTGCCGACAAAACTGAACTTGAAAAGAAAGACGGCCGTTATTTTTGAACAGGCAGTCCCAAACTACCACATTTTTAAAAATGTAGAAACGCGCCTGTTAACGAAGAGTTTGACGTCATTGCACGTATAATTGCAGCCAAATGTTAAGAAGACACCTACCCACCACTGTACTCTGTCGGGCTTTTACAGGTATAAGAAGTACAGAGTGCGCTGTGTCAACTGCTGGCACATCCCTCGGAAAGAAGGCAACTCCAACTCACACTGCCTCAAGTGTGGAAACTTTGTGAAGCTGACCTCAGCGCAGCGAAAACACAGCACCTAGAAAAGAGAGCGCAGGTTTTAATGTGCCTCTCAGTTCTGAAGAGTTCACCACAGGTGCATCGACGTAAATTATAAGGAGAGAATCACTGGTAACATACAGGTGTTGACTAAAGTATTTAGATTACTTTTAGTGCTGTAGAAATCAGCACTTGTTGGTTTTCGCTTTTCAGAGAAAGTCATTGTCACACTCTGAAGTGTATTCTTTGTTTTGGATTTGTTTGTTTTTTCGGTGCAGTTATTTATCTAATACTCATGTTTGTAAGTTTATAGGGGTTTGGCTCTGTAATAAATTGAGTAAGATGTATCCGTCTGGTTTGGTCTTTCGTGTGCGTGTGCGTCTTGAGCAAGGCCCACAGCTGACATAAATCCCCTCCTAAAAATGCGATGATGATAAAATGATTGTTTCAGAAGTTTGCACATGTCACATTAAACTGGAGCAAGAAGGAAGAAATCTTCAGTAATAAGGCTTCCCACAGTTTCCTCGGCCCACCCTGCGAGGGGGGCTCACTCGCCAAGTGGGTGGCCTCGCGCAGATTGATACAGTGCAGCTATTATTTCAAAACGGATTACGTCGTCTTCTCGAGCGTTGCCTTTTTTCGCCATGTGCTTGAACCATCCAGCAGGAACGCAGAAGGGGAAATGAGCACGGTGCACGCCAAGGACATAAAAGATAAAGACATGCTCAATAAAATTCACATGCTTGTTGGGATTTTACGTGTGTATTGTATATAACGGTCTCACCTGCTGCAGTCATGTCAACTGTAACAAAGCCAGCAAGGTGATTTTGAAGTCATAATAATTGATGGAAAGAAAAAATAAAACACAAAAACCTAAAGTTGCCTCAGATATTTTAGTTTAAATTCTTAAATTGTTAAAATAAATGGTCACTAACTATACAGGATCCCAAATATTAGAATAAATAGATTTTTTAGTTTGATTTCACAGTAAATGATGGGAAATAACGACACAACACCTGAACTCCATCCATCTTCTATCCCGTATATCCAGTTCAG
Source organism: Parablennius parvicornis (assembly GCA_900302745.1). Taxonomy (NCBI): domain Eukaryota; kingdom Metazoa; phylum Chordata; class Actinopteri; order Blenniiformes; family Blenniidae; genus Parablennius; species Parablennius parvicornis. The sequence continues at coordinate 9,796 of OMNM01008424.1, forward strand.
GGTCGCTTGAGTCGATCCCGGCTGACTGAGCAAACGCATGTAGACACAAACAACCACACACACACACACACACACACACAGGTGGCAATTTAACATCACCAATTGACCTCAAGTTTTTGGACGGGGGAGGAAACCCACGCTCACACGGGGGCGAACATGCAAACTCCACACAGACGTTTGCACTGGGTAATACTTGAACCCACAACTTTTGAATTTAAAATAATTCAATATATGACTTTTTTTATATTTAAATAGTTCCACTTCAACACATTAAATGTTAAATCTTGATCCTTGAATTAATTTAACTGATCACAATGATCATGTCTTTTTAATCGTACTTCTTTCAGTCATAATGGACTTGTGAAGGTAATGAGTCAGGATTAAATGATCCATGAGTTGAAAACGGACAAATTGAACCAGTGGGACACTTTTCACATGAGCAATGTCACCCTGCAGTCTCATTAGAATTAGAAGGGTCCAATCCTTTTATGGACTCTAATCTGGCTTAGTTTTATAGGCTGTTTATTAGTGTTGAGAAAACTAACACACACTAGAAGAATTTGGAGTTATTCTTGCGTTGCTTATGACTTTCAGTAAAAGATAGGTAAAATACATCAAATAAGTAATAAAAGCTATGCATTTGAAAGAAAGCATCTCTAGAATAGAGTGCATTTGTATGATCCGTATTAAATGCGTCTTTAAATAAGAAAATACTGTTTTGGAAGGTTTGAAATCCTTGGAGAATTACTGAAATGACATCCTTGCTATCCATATATTACTCTGAGTACATGATAGATGATATGAGGGTTTTTTAGGACTGTTTATATGAAGAGACGTGCAGTAGCATGGGAGGGGAGGAGGAGGTTTAGAGTAGGAGGCTGAAAAGTCAAAGCAGCAGTCCGATGCGCAACTTTTTTTGTGAATGAAAGGAGAAGAAGGGGGTCCACCCTTTCTGTCCTAAACGGGCTCCGATCGCCGCCTGTTTGGGGGCCGCCGTCCCACCGGACACTCTGGATCATGATCCTGGACAGCAAACCCATGGACGAGACGGACTGCGGTGAGGATGTGAGGGGTCTAGATTGCTCAGAGTTCAGCAGGGGGAAAGTGGAGTTGGAGCGATCCTCCCTCAGTTCAGAGGTGAAGCGGGAACAGGGCGACTTTACAGACCGGCTGCAGGATGGTCCGGCCAGGAGAAGCGCTTCGGTTTCAGCTTCTGCAAAGCCTCCATACTCATACATCGCTCTCATCACCATGGCCATCCTCCAGAGCCCCAAAAAGAGGCTGACTTTGAGTGAGATCTGTGACTTTATCAGCCAGAGGTTCGCGTACTATCGGGAGAAGTTTCCTGCGTGGCAGAACTCGATTCGCCACAACTTGTCTTTAAACGACTGCTTCGTCAAAATGCCCCGGGAGCCCGGGAACCCGGGGAAAGGGAATTACTGGACCCTGGACCCCATGTCCGCCGACATGTTTGAAAACGGCAGCTTTCTTCGTCGGAGGAAACGCTTCAAGAGACAGCACTTCTATTTGGGACAGATGAAGGAGTCCGGTGCGCCAGAGCGCAGCGTGATTCCCGCAGCGTTCCCTCTGATCGCAGCGCACCGGATGGCTTCTGCCCCGCACGGTCTGGATTTCTACCGCGATCTGGCTATAGAAGGCCGGGTGGGCTCCCACGTTTGCCCCAACAGCATCCCACCTGTCAGCAGCATCATACCCGCGCTCTCCTCGATCCTCTCCAAGAGTTTCCCCTCCAGTCAGACTTTTGAACATTTCGACGCACGACGCTGCGCCGCGCTTCCATCTCTGGCTCCAAGCTTCATGCCCACCGGCTCGGTCCACGGAATGATGCCCAACTACCCGGTTTCTCAGCTGCCCATCTTCCCCACAGGGATCATAAAGTTGTCGCCTGGTTTGATTTAATCCAACAATGTTTGTCAACAGATTCCCCTCCTTTCTGCCGCCATAACGCACGGTACAGTTCGACAACGTCCTTCTTTGCGCAAATCCCCACAGTTAAAGCCTAGTGTCCTGAAGTTTTCAAACTCATTGTACTTTAGATGTTTGTAGTTGAATCTAGAATAAAAAGGGAGATTGGTGTATTTGTTTTTTTTATGTAATTCAAAAATAATGGAATAATCTTAAAGCATAGATACATATTTTCAACTTTTGCATTAACTGCTTAAAAATTGTAATACAAAACAATAATCGAGCCAAGACTTAAAAAATGTGTCAGGATGTCGTTATATTTGAAAAATTAAATTTATACATACATATATATATTTTTAAAACTACGTAATTAAATATTATATTCAGCTGCCCTCTAACGAAACAAATTTCATGCTAAGGCTATGTCTTCTGTTAACAGTGAGCATTTGGGGCAATTTGAAAGTTTTGATGTTAAAAGAAAAGTTAGTAGTAGGCCACTGACAAAGTTTAGAACATTTGTTTACGGTACTAGTTATCTTATTTATCCACCAAACATTGTTGAATGAGAGCAATTTGAAAAACAAATGATACACATTGAATACACATCATGGTTCTTTCTTTCTTTCTTTCTTTCTTTCTTTCTTTCTTTCTTTCTTTCTTTCTTTCTTTCTTTCTTTCTTTCTTTCTTTCTTTCTTTCTTTCTTTCTTTCCATATAAATGTATATTAAAAGCATCTGCACCTTTTCTCTTCTTCCCCCTCCCTTTGTTGTCTTGTGTAATAAGTTGCAGGTTTAATAGAGTTCCTGCTGGAGGTCTTCATTACAGGACATGCTGCTTTACACAGCCATGTACATTGTCACATTCGTCTGAGAGGTTATCCGTCTTCAAATGTATTAAACTTTGATGGTTTATTTGTAGTGTTGTTTAAGTTGATGTTTGTTTGTACACAGAGGAGTTTGGAGGGGAAACGATCTGCAAATACATAATTTGACTTTACACCATTTGTCTTTTTTTTAATGCAAAAAGGCTTCTCCACTTCATTGTTGTGTACCTGAGTTCTATTGCTTGAACTGGAGTGAGTTTATTGAACAAAATAAAGTTATATCTATAAATCAGCAATGGTATAGCTTTTGTCTCAGTTTTTAAGAAAAAATTACATTAAATAATTAAGATATGATCTCAAATGACATCAGGAATAGAAAAGCCTGAAAGGAAGAGTCAGTGCATTAATTGACAGAAAAACAAAACAAATGATAAGAAACCTGAGATGATTGTCCTCTGCTTCTCTATGGGTTCATGACAAACTTCACAGTAAGACAAGAAGTGACTAAATACTTCACTAAACTTCTCAAAATAATCATGCCAGTTCTTTCTTTTCATCCCGTCCACTTTCTTTTCTTCTATTCCAAAGCATGAATACAGAAGTGGATTCATTTTTCGGTATGTTTTATGTGGTTGATGAGAGCAGTCAGTTACGTTCTAAAAACACTGTGATTCTCTTATGCTGTTAAATGCATTTATCCTTTGTTAGAGCAGTTGTGTTGATTCACATCACATGATAAAAAATTGTATATAAGTCACTCCTAAGCAAGTATATGCAAAGGTGTCAAAGAAAAAAACCTCTCTTGATGAAGGAGATCCCTCCAGGAGAAGCACTTAGAAGAGGCATCTATTGGCTTTAACCAGTTAAAGATCGGGGACAGTAATGAGGGAAAAGAAATGGATGGATGCCATTTCATCAAGGATTTAGGGGTAGGGTGTGATATGGCTCATTGCCGGTCTTTTCTCATCTTCAAACAGCTGCTTTCCTCTTAAATAACCCCTCCGGGAGCAGTTTGCTTGTCCCGGAACACTCGAGTCGTATTGAGTTTTATTCAATTACAACACACGTGCACACTTACAATCCTGTTCCTTTTGCTGGAAAGAAAAGAAAAGAAAAGAAAAGCTTATAGATCTCCGTGAAGCATGAACCATTAAAGTCAGAAAGTGAGGTGGGAGCCAGAGTCACTGAGATGGACTGTAGCATGAGTACTGACACAGGAAATATGACTGGAGAGTGTAACAAGTGAACCTCTTTACAATCTCTCAGACCTGGGCTGGCGGCAGAGCCTCTTTTCTCATCCACATCTGGAAAGGAATTAGAAAGATTTTATTGAAAAATTGAGTGACCATGTGCAAAAGCCCATTTCACTATGATCTAACCATTATTATGTAGACTCATTATGCCATAACCTTAACACTGTGAGTATAGAGTTTTTAATCTGTGTGTCAAAACTATGTGGGGTTTTCATTTGGATTACATTTCCAGACGAGATTTATTTTTTATTTTTTTCATCTGAAAGTCTTGTTTCTTCTATGTTGTCCCTAAGAAGCACAAATGTTTCAAATGATCAGTTTCAGGGTGAGCGAGCAGGAGCTCATTATGTTGTGTCTGGCTGCTTCCAATGTCTGCTTGTTTGGTGGTTATTTACAAATGAGGAGAAAAGAAAAGGTCTATGTATCTTTTTTTTGGTGTAATTGTCTCATTATTCATTGGTACTTTGATCTTATTTCAAGTCCAGACTGTAGTCAGACTCATTTTCCCCTGTCGCACATCAACAACAAGCACTCCAAATTCAAAAAGGTTAAGACAATATTCAAAAAGTTAAGAAAAATATTAAAAAACAGATTTCATGAATCAACAGGAACAAAAACAACATATCTAAAGATACCCAGTTTTCCTTTCCATGGAAAATATGAACTTATACGCAGTTTGATGACACTGAAATATCTTGGGAGCGAAACAAAAAAAAAAAAAAAAAACTAGGTACAGAGCATGTTTACTATTGTGCAGTATGTCGTCTTCTCGTAACAGCGTTAAATTACGTAAGAAGCAACAGATCTGGATGAAGTTCTAAATATTGCTTTTATTATTATTTTTTTACCTCCTTCTCAGTCCTGAGCCTGAACGAGGCACATGAAGCATCTGATGTTCACTAAACGTCTGGACTCTCCCACAGGGAAGCGACGCTGTTGTGATGGATTTAGTATGTCCTCGTTGTTCTACTGAAATATGCAAGACCTTTCCTAAAAGACAAGTTGTCTGATTGGAGCAGATGTTACGCCTTTAAGTCAGCGTACCAAGCTAAAGACACAATTACAACTCCTTACCATGGCTTTTTAAGAGTAATAATCCTACTTTGATTGTATCGGATGACTGTTTTCTATTGTGCTTCAGACAGTTTTCACTAAATTGCTTGAGGGACTGAACACAGGAGTCATCTTTTCTGGAGTCAATGGACGTCAGTACAGAATCATGACTGCTCTCTGTGCAATGTCATCTGAGGTCTTGATAAACACCAGCATCCAATAATGCCATCTTGCCTCACCCTTTTGAAGGTTTTTCTGTAATTTGAGTCAACTATTGGTCACTGATGTTCTTAATTACCCTTTCGTTTTGTTTTGCTTTAAAGAATATTTTCCAATGTTCTTTAAAAAAAAAAAAAAAACTTAACGATTTTTAAAAGATTGACAAACTATTACCCATCTTATAAAAGCTTTGTCTCGCTAAATTGTTTTTATGAGCAGTCACTGGATTGATTTGTTGCAATTTGTTGGTCTTGTTGCTGCTTTTTTGAGACATTCCACTGCCATCTAAAGCCCTCCGGGTATTTTAAAAGACACGTAAATTCTAATATAAATACAATATTGGAGTAAATATAAATAAATATCAATGTGTCCTGTTTTTATTGACATGATGTCATCCCAAACTTTGTGAGGTGTGACTCTCTTGGTGAAAACATTTCTAAAGTCATCTTCATCTTATTCTGTTTGTCCTGATAATTCAGTCATTATGTCGTCAGTGATGATCACACAATTCTTTTCCTTAGCAATCATCTTTATTCTCAATAAGTGATATCAACAATGTGTAAATACATAATTTGGATTACATACACAATATATACCATTAACTTAGATCATAATAAAATCAAAACAATAAAAGGAAATAATAGGAGACATATCTGTGAATTAAACATTTGGATATAAACTGAATGTGTTAAATCCTTATTGCAGATTAAATACATATATTCGTCAGTGGTAATTAAGTTACAGTCAAATCATCTTACTTGTTACATATATATAAAACCGGAAGTAAAATAAATTGTCATTTGTAGTAGAGAGTAGAGACAGCGTTATTAAAAAGCTAAGGGATGTGATTAAAAATACAATATTAACACAAAATTGCTATTTTAACAGCCTCTGCTGTATTTAGGTTTGCTGTATGGTTACGGATCCTCGCCTGCTACGGACTATCATTGTGCCACTGACAAATGCTGCATGGCCAGACTCATTACAAATCAACTAATTCAAACAAAATGTGAACAAATGACACAACAAAAATGGGTGAAGCCCGCAGCAGCCGAAACATTTTTTATGTCTTTTTTAAAATTTTTTAACGGCCGTGCTCACAATGAGTAATACATTGGTTTCACTGTGCAGTGCCTTGCTCAATCTCACGGTAGTGAAAGACCTTACAAGCTATCTGCTCAAGTTCACTAATCTTCCCACACTCCATCAGACACACAAACCAACCATCATCAACATAAGCCAGGTTGGAGTAGCCGCTGCACCCATGGTTTATGATCCAGGGTTTGCTCCATGCTTTTGGGTTTTGAGGACTTTTGTTCAGATACACTCCTAAATGTTTCCTTGTGGTTTTGTCAGTTGGGTGGCTGAAGAGCAGCCACACGTTTTTCTTCTGGTCTGAGTCCGCCTCTAATCCTTGAGCCGGAAAGGCAACTACACTCCCCTGACAACCGTTCATTGTTTCCACCAGCCTCTCACCTTCAAGTATTTTAAAACTCTTTCCTTTATCATCACTCTTGCCCTCCACTCGATAGCCGAACCCATTACGGGCATTGAGATAGATGAAACTTTTACCATCATCATCGAAAAACTCTGCCATTTCACATTCACCTGACGTTCTCTTAAGCATTGTGCCAAACTGCCATGTTTGACCAGAGTTGTCGCTGTACAGAGAGAGCGCATATGGGACCGCTTTTTTTGCTGATTTGCAACATGTGCTGCAAGGTAAAGGATAAGCACTGACTGGGACAATTAATCGACCCTCTTCTGTTTGAAGACCATGACCCGGCCCAACGGCAAAAGTTGCCCAATCATTAATTTTAACCAGGTTGTCAGTCAAGTCAACCACTTTTTCCCAGGTTATTCCCAGATCCTTGCTTTTGATGAAGCAGAGACGGGTCTTGTTAGTGCAATGCTCTATCTGATCCCAGTCAGAGACATGGCCTTCAATACAAATGAAAAACAGGAAGAGAGTGTTGCTGTCTGTGTGGTATACCGGACAGGGATTCATAGGGCGGTATCCATCAATTTTTGCCTCATTCACTTGTTCATAGCCCGACCACTGAAAGAGAAATCATTCAAGAGTAAGTATTTTAAAACAGCACCAAATCTTTACAAGATTGGAGAACAGTATTCACCTCAACAGTTTTCTTCTCCTTAGAACCCTTCAGCTCTCCTCTCTTCATAACCAGCCTCTCTGTGGTGGTGTCACTGGGAGCCGTTCTCATCTCAGCAAAGGCTAGAAGACTTTTACTTGCTCTTTCATAGAAAAGAGACGGTATCCGATAAACTGAAGTTTTGAAGACAGCTTGTAGTTCAGGCTGGGTAGTCTCTAAAGCCATAGCCATGGAAAAGGTCCGTGTCTTAAAAATATAACAAATAAAAAATGTATATTCAATTATTTGATCATTAAAGTTTGGCAAAGTGTTTGGTTGTGCGTTTTTTAAAATAAAGTGCCGTGTGATTTGTCTCGAGTGGGATGCCAAAAAGAACAAATGAGTCCTGAATTGTTTAGTTAATGGGGGAAATGGAAACCAAACACTTCACCGACACAGATCAGTTAGAAAAGAGATCTAGAAGTTCAACCATGTAAAGACAATAGTCGCGAGATACAAGATATAAGAGAAATAACGCATTAAGATGGCACAAGACAAAATGAATAACTCACCAGGGAATTTCACTCTCCTGCAAGTGTGGGTCTGTGTTAAGTGACCAATTACTTCAACCTTCGCCACACAAGCGCAGAAACATTAGTACAAACATTGGGCTAGGAAACCGGAAATGTTTAGGTGTGGAACTTCCTGACAGTACAGCCCAGAAATATGTGGAAGTGCAGAAAGTGATAAGAATAAGAAAGAGCGAGAGAGAGAGAGAGAGAGAGATTCTTCCTTGAAATAAATATTTGATAAAGACAAAGATAAAACTCAATATTTGGTACAGAACCCTTCGTTTATGATTACAGCCCTGGAAGCCCTGGGAAGGAGGTTGCTGTTGCCCAAAACCTCCCGATACATTGCTCCGTCCATCCTCCTCCCACTACCTTGCAGTTGTCCGCTCCCTTTTGCAGAAAAGCACCCTCAAAGTTGAATGTTTCCACCCCCATGCTTCATTCTCCCATGCCTGTTCCGTAACATCCAGAGGGTCAGTGCCTGGAGATCTGGAGATACCGTAGTGTGCCACTAATGCTAATCTTTGAGAGTGTGATCCCAGTTCTCTTCAAGTCAGTGACGAGATCCTGCTGGCCTGACCCTTCAATGATCTTGAGAAAGGATCAATGACGCTCCACAAGGCAAGATCTTGCATTTAGCCCCAGACAGAGGGAACTTGATAACAATCTTGGGTTTTTTCTATTTTCTAATAATTGTTCCAACACTTATTGCCTTCACACCAAGCTGCTTCCATACTGTTCTGTATCTATCCCAGCCTTGTGCAGTTCTAGAGTTTTTTCTCTGGAGTCCTTAGACAGCTCTTTGTTCCTGCCCATTGTGGAGAAGATTGGTTGAGTGTGTGGACAGAAATCTAAGACTTTAGATATATAAAATAAGAAAACTAACTTTTACACAAATTGCTCGGTTCACATGTTCACAATGCATTGATGAGATTCATCTATCCATTGTTTGCTATATCCATTTTAGGAGCGCAGCTGATCCCAGCTGACTATGACCAAAAGAGCATTCGCCCTCTAAAGTCGGCCAATCCATCAGAAGGCAAACAGAAATATCACGATATGGACATTCATGCCTAAGGGCAATTTAGTGTCACCAATTACATGAAACATATGTTTTTGGAGTGTGTGGGGGGAAACCAGAGTCTCTAGAAAAAACTCCTCAAGGAACAAGGAGAATATGCAAAGTTCAAATAGAGAGGCCTGGAATATACTGGAGATTTTATTGATATAAGGAAAGACTCCTAACTAATACATCCACACACGCACACACGCACAAACAAAAGGCAGAAATAAACATAAAACTCAACAACATAGATGCACATGTAACTAACAAATCTCTCCGGCTGAAAACCAGAACCAAGAAAAACCTTAAAAACTAAAAAAAAACTGATGATTCTGGTCTCATCAATTCTTTTAGTTCACTCTACAGAAATGATAACTTTAAGGTTACATAGTGGCTCAGTTCAATCATTCTCCCTCTTCACTCTCCCATAAAACGTCTGCCAGTCCTTGATACAGCAGCTTGGTCCCACTCTGAAACCACGCTGTCCTCGGTCCCTTAACAGTTCTAAAGTTATGTTGCACAATTACTGTTGAGAAGTGTGATTAAATTCACCAAGCAACTCTGTTGGACAGCCTAACAGGATCATTATTGAAGAAAATGACTGTAAAGGCAGCTGCAGCCGCCCTGTTCCGTCTAAAAGAGAAATTAGGTTGAGTTGGTGCCTGAGTGCAACAGAACAACACCACCCTGCAGCCCATAAATATCATAAATATCCCCCTTTTCGTTTCCTCCTCCCACTTCTCTCCTTCCGCACTGCTGTCCACTCTTTCTGCTCTGTGGCCACTACTGACTCCAGTGCTCATAAAAACGTGGAGCTGACAGGTGCCGGAGAACCAAGCCAGGGATACGAGAGCAAGAAACGAGGGAGATGAAAGGATCTGTAACAACTTCTGACTTGATTATCATTAAATAGTTTTGGCCCAAACTCAACTTAGCTTTAGTGTCTATAGTCACATTCAGTCATATTCCAAGCAGTGAATTTCAGTAACAAAGAGCAAAAAAATAAATAAAATATAGCAAATACAAATAAAAAAACAGAGCGGTATAAGGTAGCAAATGTGGTTGAAAACCAATGCATTTCTGCTTCTTTGACCAATGTCCACAAACCAAACTTCTGGAAATATAACCTTTCTGTTTGTTAAAAAACAAAACAAAACTATACTCCATAAAACTTTCGGGCCTGTAAAATTCATTTTTCAAGTTGAATACGAGTTATAAAGTCCTAAAGTATCCTAAATAAATTCAGTAATGCCTTGTTTTAGTGTGGCAGATTTGTTGAATTGGTAGGTTTTCTTGAACCTAATCAAATTATCCAACATTTTCTGCCGCATATAAAAGTTAAATATCAACATGGATACCGTGACAAGGGGTTTAAAGTTTGAACATTTGCACCTGATTAAAGATTAAACAGTGGCGTAAAAGACAACATGGGGGGGTGTTGGGTTTTGTCAGTTGGGCTCATTGGGCTGAGGACCTGCACTGGGTCTGTCCTGGATATCTTTTCAGTGAATGCTCGCATGAATTTCTCACCTTACCGAACAGCTTCTCTTTGGGGACTTCTTGGGAATAATCATTGGACCAGAGTAGTGAAGACAAAACTGTGGGTCAGATGATTTAAAAAAAACAAAACAAAAAAAATAAATTACATAGGAAAGGTTGTGATCAGGTTTCACTGCATGTATGCATAAACTTTATATGATGATATGAGCAATAATGGTAGAGCAGCAACTAAACAGGGCACTTACAGAAAGTTTGAACTTTTTTCATTTTTATAAGGTGTAATGGAAAACAAGATTATTTTAACTGAAACAAAAATCATTTTGCATTTATTGTATTATTATTTAATAAATACTTCATTTTATTACCACATAATTCCTATATTATTACTATTATTACCTAATGCTATAAAATATATCAAGTTAAATATCAGCAGCTTAACATCTCCAAACCTGATCGACTAAACTGCTGAAAGTATTTAAATTTTGATGGAATTATGCATGTTGCGTGAGAGGACTGCATGGTGATGTGGTTTTTTGAGCTCTTGACTCACAGCAACAAATATTCTCGGATCAAGTCTCGGTTTGAAGGATTCTCCTCGTGGAGATTGCATGTTCTCCTTGCACTCTGGGTTGCTCTCACAGTTAAACAAAAAAAAAAAGACTTTTGCTGAATTGTGTGTAAGTGTGAAAGTGAGTGTGTGTGGCTGGCTCTCTCTTTGGTTTCTAACAGACATGTTCATAGTGTAACCTTCCCTCATCCATCGTCAGCTGGATCTGGTTCCAGTCCCTTGTGATCTTAAGTTGGATGAAGTGCTAAAGATGCATGCATGTTGCATGGGAATGCTCTAGATTTCTGTGGAAAAGTTAAATACCCCTGC
>OMNM01008429.1:5943-29656 GCA_900302745.1 Parablennius parvicornis
AGGGTTTTTTTTTTTTTTTTTTTGTATTACCAGATGGTCATGAAGAAATAAATAAATAACCCTCCATCCAGTGAATGCTGACACATTATCACGGCTGCCTGCAGGCAGGTTGAGCGTTTGAGCAGTGAGCTGGTAACGTGAATGCGTGTTTCCTTCCAAGGTAAAATAAGCCTCTTCTCAGTCCATGAATCTGTGTGGCACTTTGTGAAACACACATTTTTAACACACCTTCATGCTCACGATGTTGAAATCTCTTGCAGAGAGGCAGCACGGCGGGTGTAGTGGACAGCATTGCCTGCTCACAGCAAGAAAAGCTCCTGGTTTGAAACTGCTGCATGAAAATAAATAAAAGCACAAACGCACTTGAAACGTAAAAGGGTTTTTGATCTTCTCATACCAAGTATTCTGCTTCTGTTGTGTTCTCCGTTTATTTCTCAATTTGTTCCCTTAATGAGGATTCCTCAGGAGTTTCAAGTTGCCACTTGTTTGGTGTGACATCTTGAGGAAGTGTTTCAGAGTCAGACGGCGTCTGAAAGCAGCAGCGGGAGTTGCCAGCCTCTTATTTCTTCACATGTCGAGTAAATGAAGACGAAGGACTGAGGAGGATGCAGTGCGACAGAGAGCAAGGATGTGTTCATAAAAGAAACGGTGGCAAAAGAGAGGCCAGTGGACCAACACAGCCGTGGATCCAGACGTTTCCTGGATACGATGTCGGTTTCAGGTTGATACGGAATGTCCCAGGATGCACTTTGACCAGAGAGGGCACAGCCCTCAGACTCCAGACTCCTTTCTAGGCTACTGAACCACGTTTTAACACTCGGCTTCTATTATAGAAGGAAGTTTGCTGTGAGCAGATAGTACGATGAAAACGCTACGATGTATCATGAGTCTGCGTGATTATGCAACAATAAACCGCAATTAGCGTGCGCTTGTATTCAGGGAAAAGAAACGTACTTTTATGTGTTTTTGTAGGGAAGTCCCCGCACAGTTTTACTTTACATCTGTTTCTGAGCAGTTTTGGCCGTCTGAGCTTCTGTTTGGGTTCAGCTGATCACTACGTCACTTCATCCTGTGTTCCTATTGGTCAGTCAGTCCAGCAGCGTCACCGTCTCCACTGATATCTGACACCATCAGGATTTTATTCCAGGTTGTTTTGGGTTGCCGCGACAACGTCCATCTTGAAAATGAATTGAACTTCTTGAGTGTACGGGCTTCAGTTTTTCTTTTATCTTTGGTTTAATATTACATAATGAAGGGTTTTCTCCCTCATTGTTTTGGCATGAATGAGCTGGGCATCACATCAGAATGAATTATTACAACAGCTGCCAAAAGGATTATCATGAGAACAGGTGCAGACAATGCGATGATTTGACCTTTCACCTCGCGATAATAAGCCAAAATCCATTAGTGGCGTCATATGCTCATTCATACACGGCGTGCTGATGCTTCCCGGTGTGACTCTGTTGGGCCGGTGTTCTGCTGCGGTCAGTGTTTCACCAGCAGAACTCTCCAGAGCCAGTGACACGCCTTCCTGCTCATTAGCACGTCCTCATACGCTAACACACTAAACAAATATATTTCCACACGTCAAGCTGCGTGCATGCATCCCACCGTTTCATTCATCATTAGTTCAAGTATGAGGCTTTACAACGTGTGTTCGGATAACGAGAGGACCGATCCTCTCTGGTTGAGGTTCAGGAGCAACGGTGGTTCTGATGTAAAGCCGTCTTGTTTATATGTGATGTTCATGCTCCGCCCTGACCCTTGCTCTACGGCTGTATCTTTGTCTCGCACTGAAACTGGAGTGCCGGTCACGGCACTAATTGTTAGCTTCAAGTCAACCGTGCAGCACGTAATCATCTCATTTGAGAGTAATTGAGCACGCTGGTGGCCGTGAGATGCACATCATGGCAGGATGATGTTGGATAATGAAAACAGATCAAGAAAAACAGTAATTATGTCGCATTTTGCAGAGCAGAAAATGCTTGCTATGCTAACTTGGGTTCTCGCATTGTATGCGTAGGTCATCGTATTGTATCGTTAAGTGAAGGAAATGCACACTGGAAAATATGTTTCCCCCCGTAGATGTTTCTTTATTATTCTGTTCCAGAATAATACTTTCCTGAGACAGTGGAAGACAGGCTGCGCTCATGCACAGTGAGAAAAGTAGAACACAGTTTTCGACGGCTCCGATGACATCACCACTGGTGCATCTAAAGTATTTTTGTACAAAAGTATTTACTCTGGGTTAACTTCGCTGTATTTGTCGTTATAGCTTCCTTGGTCATTTCTTGTGCGTTTGCTTCTGTGGTGATGACAAAATGTTGGCGATTCATCTCCAGCTTTTACCAACGCTTCCTTGCTAGCTCTTTCCTGATGTGGACTGTGACGATCCTGTCTGGTGACCTTATGACCTCCCAGGTGCAGAAGTTCAGGGTTAACACACTAACGGCAACACTGAGGTGTGGTGGTGACGCCTCCCTGCTCTGACTCTGGGCTTCTGGCCTTTATCTCCTCAGTTTGAGTTAGAGATGTACCGATACCAGTGGCAAGGAGCTAAAGGTTAGTGCTCATCATAATGGTCCTTCAAAAAGATGGGATTGGTGCGTCCCTTGTATATAAATATATATTCTTGTGTATGTACCAGTTTCCCGCCTCTAAAGCCATGCTTGTATTTGTAGTTTCACGTCTCTTTGCGCTGTGATGGACAGGATGTGCACTTCCTTCCCCGACAGTGCCGGCTGGGATCGACTCCAGCTCTCAGAAAAACCCACGTTTGATCAGGCATTTTACAAGATGGATGGAGTTTGTTTTACAATTATTAATATTGCTGTTTTCCAGTAGGAGTCCAATTGTGACACGTGGTTTCGATGTGCTTCATTCCTGAAGAGATGAACACATCAGAGTCGTGAGCTGTCAACACGCCGTCCGCCGCTTGTCACTGGTGACTGATGTTCAGCGCCAGCTCTCACTCTCTCAGCCGCTCTGTGTTTCACAAATCTCTCTCCCACACACACACACACACACACACACACACACACACACACACACACACACACTGGGGCGTGGTGCTCTTGGCCCGACGCCCCGGGAGGAAGACGGACAGGCTGCAGCTGTCAAGCGAGGACGGAGGGACAGCGATTCGTCGTCTCACTTCAAATAATGAACCACATGTGAAGCTTCAGCTCGGCTCCAATTAGATCACAGGATAATTATCTCAGCACAAGTCACTCAACCCCCGTCGGGGTGTGAACAGGCGTCGGGCCACGCCGATGCCGAGCTGCTCTGGAAGAACTGCAGTTTAGTAGCTGTTCAGACCTTTTTGCTTTAGGGGCTTTTTCTTTCTGTCTTCTGTTGATTGTGATTGGACAGAAACGCTGCGGTTACGATGCTCGTGTCCTAAATAAAAGATGGGAGACAAATCCAAAAATGAACACTTCAAAAAGCCCCCAAAGTCTCATAATTATAAAGAACTACTCCTTATAACCTCTAGGGAATCAGGTTTTGATTCAACTGGGACAATAAAATGTCTCCACTCCACCATTTTGAACCTATTTAATTTACCGTTTTTGCTATGAGACAAAATTGCTGACAAAGAATAATAAAAGAAAACCCCTAAATTAAAAAAAAAAAAAAAAATCTATACATTTTTCAGCTCAGTTCTTCTACAAGTTTTGTTCATTTCTCTCTGATAGTCTCAATCATCATTTTCTTTCCGCCTCCACCGATCCGTCTCAAACTGCGTAATAGAGGCTCCAGCAGAACCAGGCTGACCTACATGAACGACAAACTGCCTTGTGTCTAGCTCTTTCCCATTAGCGCTCCTCTGACATCTGGCAGCGAGCCCCGACGGAGCGCCATTGCGCCCTCCTATAGATTATGTATTATCTCTTTGAAAGTACATCGCCCCTATGTGCTGCCTGTCCTTTTAGGTTCTTTTGTTTTTGCTGACGCCGCAACATTAATTATAAATATACTACTTCTCTTCGTAGGGACATAATAGATTTGTAAGTCTTCCGCATGTTAATGTATTTTTCTGAGCAGTTACACACACAGGCAGTGCTTTTGGAAACGCATGAGTAGAGAACATGTATCTTACAAGCCATTTGTAGAATAATTCACGCGCCCACAATTTGTTCTGATTGTGTTATCTTCACTGGGAATAGACATCAGAGTTTTAGCATGTGACTCACATCACACTGTATCACATTCTGTTTTCGCTGGTTTTAATGCAGTGAATCAAACCACTAATGCATTTTTTTTTGGCGATGGATCTTAACGGTGGTTATTGTTACAGACATTACAAAGCGTTCAATCACCTGCAGGCTGCAATGTAGTGCAGATGTGTCGCACTATTTTCCCTGCACGTCGTCAGACAGAATGAAAGTCACATTGTGATTTATTGATGTGAAACGATGAGCCACATAATTAATTAGAATGTCAAACACATTATTATCCAGCAGCCGCATTCAGCCCAAATTCATCTTCACTGAGTCAGACTGGTCAAATAGTGTCACAGTAACATGTTAAATTTAAACTTGAAATGTTTTCTCGGTTGTATTGCAGAGTATTGGTGATGGAGGTGTCAATACTTTTGCAAAAACTACATTCTACTTTAGAAAAAAAAAAATGACTCTAATTTCAACATGAAGCGTTCTGGTGTAAAATACAGTCAAATGTCCAAAAAACTTTTCTTATAACTGTTGCGTTCTGGGTGTTTTTAGACTCTCCCTGACCGCATGGCGTTGAGGCTAATAATAGTTAGGTAGCTATCATGGCGGCATGCTCGGGGCTCAGTGTCGCGTTGTGTCACTACTTTTAAGAAATGCATTTGAAAATCATAATTTTTTTTAATTTGTACAATTTCCTCGGTGGGTCGACCCGATCGGAGCCTCTTGTGGCCGGTTTTGGACCACGCACCTGATGGTTGACTCCCCTGATATAGACACTATGTTGTCTTAATTATAATAAACATTTTCATACATTTGCATGTCAAGAAATGCTCACATTAATTTCTTGTTTACTTGTATGATTTAAATGTGAACATACAGATATTTAAAGTATATTGTAGTCTGATAAGCACAGATTTATTTATTGTTTCCTTCGAAATCATGATGCATCTCAACTCTTAGTTCCTTCATTAAAGAGTTAAAATGCGGACGAATTTAATCTGAAGTGGGCAGGGCACAAACAGTTTCAACGTAGAATAACTTCACCCTCCTTAATTACACAACCCGGTTACACCTTTTTCAAGATCGTGCAATTAATGAGATGCTCAGAAAGATTCATGGTCCAACAGTTTCAGTACAAACAAAGGTGATTCCTCAGTTTCACTGTAATCCAAATTCAAGGATTTGCATGTTTCTATTGAGTCACAAATGCTAAATCTCATCCCGAAATAAGCTGGATGATATGCAAAGCGTGCAGATTGACTGTGGGAGCGACGAGGTTCGCTGCAGAACAATGCTAAACTGGCCCGGGCCTCGCTTGACGTCACATCGCACAGAGACCATTAACCTCATGAACGGGGCTTCAGTGGGATTAATGCGAGTTCACTACTGACCTCGTTCTCTGCGCCTCTCTCTCTCTTGCCTCTCCGGCTCCCTCGCTTGCCCCTCCTCCCTCCTGCTCTTAGTAATTGTATAATCACAAGGAGTTACAGCGCGTTGCAGATGTTTGTTTCCAGTCACGAAAGGCTTTCCGCTGCCTCGTCAGTGACTCTCGGAGCCTTAATCTGCCGTCCCCACATACGAGGTATCATGACTTGCTCATTCGAATTAGAACGGCTCTCAGTATTGAGAGGACAATGTGTAAATCTGTGTGTTGTTCACAGATCTGCTTCCCTTCTCCATTACATAACAGCCAAAGCCGAGTTTTTTTTTTTTTTTTATGCTTGTCTCTAAACACAGCATCAAGATATGTGAAAGGTTAAAGGTGGTCGATCACAAACACACACACACACACACAAAAAAATTGCTTTCCTCTGCCCTGTTTCCCAAACTACACGTACGTCTGAATCACATAGAATAACTGCATTTATTAAAATGTCAAACGCGCACTGCAATTTGTGTCCTCTCTACTCTCTGAAATGGATTGTTGTCATTCCATCACAGCCATTCATGCCATTTTAAACAGCGGGCTCATTGCATTGATGCGGGAGGCACCGGCCTAATTGTGGAGTGTTTAGGATAATGGCTTTAATTGCCTTTCGTCTGGATGCAGACCGACTGCAGCAGCGCCGCCGTTACAACAGCACTGTGGAACATTGCTTGAACGACGCTACGTGGGCGGGGCATCACGACGAGAAGACTGACGTTCAATAGCAGGGTTTGCATGTTCTCTCACTTCCTGCCGTCATCCGATGCCATGTTCTGGGGTCGAGGAGGTTTAACTCTAGGATTGACAGATGACCTGTTGAGTCATTTTGACAGCTCTGGTTTCGACGTTTCAAACATAAGGCCCGTTGGTTAAAACTGGCCTGCAAGAAGCTCCAATCCGGCCGTCACATAATCCTTAGAGATTACATGCTAATTATTTAGTGGTTGAAAATATGAGTGATTCTGTATTTCGATGCCTATAATTGTTTTATCTTATGAACTTGCTGTTTTACATGGTGTCCTCTCTGTGTCCTCATTAGATATATGTTCTGTAGGTTGTTAACTGGAATAGCAGGAATGAGAGAAAAGGCTGTCTTGGAAAAGAAAAAGTGTCATCTTTAATTTAATTTTAATTTAACTCGACTCTGTCCTTGCAAGTGAAGAGGTTTTTCTTAACGAGGAAGAAAATGAAATGAAGGTTTAATGTTTGTAGTGAAAAGTTTGTTCAGTGGAGAAACATTGTTCAGTTCAAGCAAATCGTATATCGACTGCATAGGATCAGTCTGTCCACATCTCTGTTTTCTTCCTTCTTCAGATCCAGTCATCAGTTCTTCCTTCTCTTTCCTGCCATTAGAAATAAGAGCCTCTGCCATCTCGCTGGTTGGAACTCGCTCTCACACTCATTCGAGTCCCACATTCCCTCCAGCAACGAACATCCAAACACACATTAACCTTTACAGAAACGCCTCCTCCCTCTGCTCCATTCTCTCCATCTCTCTTCCTGCTGAGGCTTTAATTCGCTGGATCAAACCCTTTTTTCCAATCACTGCTCCACATCCTGTTTGGCAGCAGATAGAATCATTCTGACAGATTGGTCATCAGCTGTGTTGATGGACGTCCTGCGTTCAGAAGTGTGGTGAAGCTGAACGCTGCAAATCCAACACTTGTAACACTACGCAGCCATAAACAATCACATACCATGATTTATAAGATCTACTGATGAGGCTCGGCGACAGTGTTCAACGTAGAAGCTTGAAGAAAAGCTGAGTAAAGACGTGTCGTAAAGATGTGCTGATTTTGCAGAGTTTTTTACCTGAAATGACAAAACCATTTGCGTCTTTCAGGGCCATTTACACGACAATGCTTTTAGTGGAAACTGGAAACTCTTGTGGCTTTTTGGGAGTCTGTTTATACGAAAACGTTGACCAGTGCTGGTGACGTGTTGACCCGTGCTGGTGACGTGTTGATCGGTGTTGGTGTACGCTGCCTTCACAAGCTTTGTTTGATAAAGTGGTATATACAATGAATGAGGTCAAGTTTTTGTTGCCTTCTGTGATTTTGATATTCGGACATCTCGAGTTTCTGGCTCCTTTTCTTCCCCTCATCGTGTCTGATTGCTGCTCGTTGCCCTGATGTGTTTCACCTCTACGCGTGTGATTGTCTTCACGTGGTTTCTGCGTCACATATTGACCTTGTTCTTAGTGTTCTGGTTGTTTGTCCATGTTCTGCCTGGGCTGCTTTCCAGTGTCTCAGCATTCGTCTCCAGTAATCATGATGATTCTATTTGCTGGATTTTTAGTTTTTTCGTGCTCCATTGAAATGAGTTCCTCTTCCACCAACCTCTGTAAACCTTGACAAGACTCCTAGTTCTGCACTGATGTGAGTGTGTGGTGGTGGTGATCTGCCTGTTTAGAAGATTAATGATTGTGTAAAGAAAAGAAAAAAAAAACATGCGTTGCAGCTTAATCATTATAAACTTACAGGCCAGAAAATCCCCATGGAGTCCCTCTTTTATCGCTGAAAACCTGTAGTACGGCCCTGGAAACCAGTTGACCCTCAGTGAGAGAGTCTGCATTTTTAAACCCCGGGGGGATTCGTTGCATCAAGGCTGGGTAAAGATTTTATCATTTGCCAGCCAGGAAGAGAGGCTCATTGAAGTGGAATTTTAGAAATATATAAGGGTTACAAGCTGAATAAAAAAAAGTACTCACCGCCTGTCACGTCTGTTGTCTGTTGTCGCAAAACATCGTGAAGGAGGTTTTACCTTGCACACGTTGAACAACACACATTGCCCCAAAAACCACAGAGCTGAGAAATGACTGAGGAGGTTTGGTGTGCGTTAATGGTGTGTGTATTCACGCAATGTTAGTAAGGTTGTTTCTGCACTTTCACTGTTGTGGTTGACTTCAGCTTTTACAGAAAATACTTGGGCTTCACTCCCAGTTTAGTTTTCATATTATATGCTCTAGGCATGCACTTCACTGCCAAAGGTGGTTTTCCATGTCAGCCATAACGCAGGCTAAACTGCACACAAGGGGGGGGGAGATAAACACATTTCACTCCCAAAGTCATTGTTTATACTCGGCGTGTTTCATCGAGACTGTATGATTGAACAGGACCAATTAACAACTCGACTTGACAAATCCCTTCAAGTTATGTCAGGAGCAATTTTGCTAAGGACTTGCACTGTCTAAAACGGTACGGTATGCACAACCTATTTACAAGAGTAACTTGTCAACTTGCCTGGAGGAACTGGGATTTAATTACACGAGCGGGGTTGTATGCGTGTTTGCCTGCTTTAAGTGAAGGATGTGAGCGGCGCTCCTTCAGCGCTTCGGAGGTTGCTTTCATCCAATCCGCTCTGCCGACGCGGCGCCGTGCGCCCCCGTCACCTTCAGCTGTTCTTTATCTTCAGGTGCTGTCATTTTTCTCACCGTTTGACAAACATTTCCACAACATTAGGCAGGCAGGGACAAATAAGCTACAGAGTCTAACAGTGTCTGCACTTAACAATGTTAATGGTGAGAACCGTCTGAGGAGCTCTGTCGCTGAGCACCAAAGTGCCACTCGGGTACAAATCTATGAATCTCTTTTTGCTAATGCAACATTATGGGTGAACAAAACAGCCACTGGGACTCACAAACTTTGGTTGTTTACATGTGAAAACAGCATTTCTGTTCCAGAAAAGTTTTGATTTTTACTCGTTTTCAGTGTTTGTGCCGTGCAGACGGACATTGTTGTCAGGACGTCGCTGTGTAATCGTTGTTACCGTGGCCTCAGAAGAGAACTGAAAAGGGTTACGTGATAATAAAGTCCTCAAAAAGAGATGAGAAAATGTATTTCACTACAACAATAGCAGCGTCTCTGCCGAAGCCTCCTTTTTAAAAGCGTTAAAAACATGCGTTAATAACACCGAGGTTTTCAGATGATGTGAACCACATTGCACCTTGTACATTAATCTATTCAATTCAACTTTATGTTTTATATTGCACCCAGTACAACACAGTCATCTCTGTGTGCTTTAAACAGAGACAAACCCAACAATCTGGAAGCATAAACTCCTCTCACTAGTTTGTATTATCTGAAATACATCCACAATGTTCCATATTCTTGAACGATGAAACATCTCATCCTGGTATTTTTAAAAAAAAGCAAAATAAGAGTCTAGATCTTCTCTCATCTCGTTTGGATTGGCAGCTCCTGACATCCCACCCTCATTAGTTTCCGGCTTGTTGCTTGGTGGAGGTGAAGGTTTTCCACCAGGCTCTGAAGACATTATATCACTGCTTCGCCTCACCTCCATAGTCCTGCCTCCTCTATGGTCACTCTGTCTCCCGGCGGGGCGGGGCTGGCTCACCCCCTCCACCATCCCGACCTCATTGGTGGACGAGCCAGGGGCCGGGGAGTGATGGATGGCCGCTCCTCGGGCCCCTCTCCTTCCCATTCCCCCCGACCGCTCTCTGCTCATTGGCTTCCCGAGGCTCGGCTTTGCCGGTAATGGCTTGAAACATGATATGAGTCTAACCCGGTGTTTGCCGAGGGAGAGGGAAGGAGTCCCCGAGCCAGCCTGAGTAAAGCTTCACTCTGACAGGCTAAAGCAGAGAGGGCTTCTGAAGGGAGCAACGTGCTGATTTACAATATGGCGTCCCCGGAGAGGCGAGAGGAAACGGTGCACCACACTGATCGCATCCAAGAGATCAAAGTTAATAAAACATATGAAGTATGAGCTGTTACAGCCTTTAACCAGCTCTATTTAAGTATTTAAGTTTTCCCATCCGGAGCAATGTACCACAAATGTAAAATTATTCATACATTGAGATCCACAGTAGAACGTGTCGTCTTTTCTGTATTCAGCGAATTCACCGTGTTTGGGTTCACGCAGTCTCCAAATCCAGCAAATTTAAAAACAAGCAGCCCAATACATCTGTGAGGGAGCAGACATGTGTCTGCAGGGCTAATCTATAATCTATGCACAGTGTCAGCATAAAGAAAACGCTGTATTTTAACACGGTAAATGATTCAAACCAGGTGTTGCATAAAAGATACAGTATGTAGCACGGTCCTACATTCGCATGAATACATTCGGAAAGTGATTTTTGGTGCTTCAGTTAGCAGAAAATGTCTCGTACTTTCAACCGCAGCCGCTGCCACTTTTTGTCCAATTTGAAAATCAGAAGGAAGACTCACTCAAATCCCAGTAAGTGGGGAGCCTGTCCGTCAAGTGCAGGAAGGATTCGCGTTGACGTCTTGTTGAAGGCGGCAGCTGGCGGTTCTGTGTGTTTAACGCAGAGAAATAGTGCGCGAAGGCTTCGCTCCAGCGCCGAGGAAAGACGAGCCGAGTCACTCAACGGGGAGCAGCAGAACCTGAATACATCACGGCAACACCCAAGCTATGATTTGGAGCCGGCAAGCTAAACAAAACATGCATTTCGGCATTAATGTATGTAATGAAGGTTATTTATTTGTTATTGATACGACTGCACTGACACCTCACATGTACAAGTGCTAACGTTTAGGTATTTCATCGATACGGAGTGCTGATACCAGTACTTGTTATATCCTATTAATCCCAAAATACACAGATATTTGAAACTTGGTACCGATATCGGTACCGGTGCATCCCTATTAATTGATATTTACAGTTGGAGTTCAGGTCAGATTTCTCATGTAGAAGTATGAAAGCACTACATAGTTAATAGTAATGTATTTATACGATTGTAAAGTTCATTGCATGTTTATGTTTAATTGAGGAATCATTTAATAGATGTGAAGATAGAATTCAAATTGAAGATGAGGGAAAAACAGTCCGACCGTATTTGAAACCGAGTGAGTTTAGAGTCAGTTTCCCTCTTAATGTATGAGGTGACAGCTTTGCTTTATTTACAATTTAAAAAAAAACGTCTAATGTGTTTCGTCCAGTCTGCTGGTGAAGCAGCTTTAATCAATGTGAGGAATAGATGTACATTTTATTCCCTGTGGCACTAGAAATAATTAAGCGGAAGTCGGGATGTGCATACCGACGTGGAACATCCCTCACATGCCCTCAAGTAAAAAGCCTTTCAGACTGTAGGGACTGTTTTCAATACGAAGGGAACGATGTTTTCTTTTTTTTTCTTTTTGAGGAAAAAAATTCATTTAATTAATCAATGAGAAATCAAACTAAAGTCTTAATCTTCCAGCCTTTGTTTGAGGGTCGGACAAACAAACCCAGTGTGAACACCTCATTGATTAGCACCATTGTAAAATATTTAACAGGTGAAATCATGAATTCCAAGTGAGAATATGATGAGATTTTTTTTGTTGTTGTTGTTTTTGTGTGGTGGGATGGCTTGCAGTGACACATGCAGTCAAGTGGGTGAACCGTAGCATGAAGTGACGCAGAACATAAAGTTCTGGTCCTTTTTGCCGTTCTTCCAGTGTTTCCTCCTCGTTATCGTCCCTCTGCTCCGGGAGGCTGCAGAGGCTCGACAGCAGTTTGCTGCTGGCAGCCGCTGCAGGCGCAGGCACGGCAATAAATAAATGAGAGCAAGCTTTGTGAAGGAGGGCGGGCAGAGCAGCAGACGAGTGGAGCTGAAGGGGCCTGTTTGAACAAGAGGAAGCACAAAGAGAAGTAAATTGGCGACCGAGCAGCCTCAAACAAACACGCCGGCGTCTCCCTCGGCCGCAGCCGGCTGTTTGCTCGTCGGAGGATGCGCGCCGTCACGTGTACGTCTTTGTTGCCGATGTTTGCCGCGCGAATGACCCGGCATGTCATTTGTGAGTGTTTGATGTCGCCGACGTGTGTTTTGTGACGACTGCACGATACAGCAAACTCCACCTGAAGAGTTATTATAGTCGACAAATTCAGAGCAGGGAATTCCTCCGGGGGAAGAACACAGTCGCTCTGCTATGTTGCTTTTTTTTTTTTTTTTTGTTTTGTTTTTTCACATTGAGCTTCACATCAACAACATTTCACATTCTAATGGTCCGCAATAAGAAACCAAGAAGAAATGTGATGAAAAACCTTGTAATATTTAAGAGGTTTATAAAATACCCTGCATGCAAAGACATAGTTATCAGTGAAACTATGTACAAATGTAAATTAGCAGTTTTGCTCTAACCTGGCACATTTAAAATCTGTATGATTGTTCATTGATGTGCGTAGTCCCGATCAAATTAATTAATTATAAAGAATGTATGTAACCAAGACACATCCAAGAAATGTGTATATACAGTCTACAGCAGGGGCTCAAATCCGATCCACCAAACCACCGGGAAAATTGTGAAGGTTCAACCAAAATGTTCATTTCTTTTCGCAAATTTTCTTCAACACAGAGACCTGAGCTGAGATATTGTGAAGCAATCAGGAAAGAAGGTGAATGAGCCTGGGAGGCGGGCTGTCAGGGTGAAACATGAATCAAGCTTCTATAACTGACATTCTTCAGACATTTCATTGTATTTTGCAGATTTCATAAAAAATTTGACTTCATGTTGGGTTTTTAGTCATTTTCCAAATGAATTATTAGTTTTTTTTTCAAAAATGTCAACATTCTCATCTCACATACGCTGTGCGGCAACAACTTCTTTAGGGTTTTAACTGAAAGGTTATCATGGCACTGCTTTACCGTATGTGGCCTGTCTGCTATGTCTCCTCGGCCCGTGTGCTGAGCTTCTCCCTCTCGGTTTCACCTTCGCTATCCAGATGCTCCGGTTCCGCCTGCTCCTCCCACAGCGTGTTTCTGTGCTGCCAACCACTGAAGTCCCTATGAAGCTATCTAACATCACCTTCTCGCCTCGGCGTCGGCCTCCTTATGACCACTGGAACAGTCGGATGTCCATGAATCAGTAGTAGTCGTGGTGTCTGAGGCATGACAATGGGAGTTAAATATTACAACCTAAACAAAACCGCCGTCAGTCTTTCAGACTTGAGGGGGAAAAAAAGAAAAACCTTCTTCGTGATCGAACCAACACGGTAATTATGCAATAGAAGTGGTACATTTTTTTTTTTTTTAACAAGCCACAGGGAAGTTAATATTCAACCTTATCTCCAGTTATCTTGCATATCATTCATGCTGCTTCTATATTGATTCCTAAAGTAGTTTCTGAGGCTTGTGCACTCATCATTTGAATTATGCATGACTTATATAACTATATCATCACATCCCATCTAAATCCACATACTGTAAGCTGCATCTTCTGAATCTCCCTTAATCCATATCAGCGAACCATCAGTGGCTGATGTCAGATCATATACTGATCTGGTTCGTCTTACCTGATCACCAGCATCTGTTTATGGCACATTGCGCCGGTACAGGAGAGTGTTGAGTTGAACGCCATAATTCAGCTTCACATCTTCTAGTGCATTCAGATATCTTATGGATTCTTCATGTCAGCATTTACATTTTTCAATCTTCCTGCATTTTATGATCAGGATTTGTTCTCCCATCATACACACACACACACCCACACACAGCTAAGCAGATGTGGATGCATGCGCGCACACATGTGTGCACATGTTTGTGTGACGCAGGCCAGAAGCTGCTGCCCAGTGTCATTTGAATCGGCACTAAGAGGCTTAACATTAGCGGCCACTTGCCTCTGCAGAGCCGCAGCCGATCAAACCCGATGGGAGTCCCCAGAGGAGCACATCTGTTCCCAGGCCCCTCCCCCCCCAACACACACATTTGCACACTGCTCCTTCACACACACACACACACATACACACAAATACACACACACACAGTATTATCCTCTTGGCAAACCAAATGCACAGAGAGAAAACAAATCTTCCGAAGGAGCTCGTCTTCTGGAGCCAGATGTGGTTCTGCGTTTGTTGCTCCAGCACGACGGCCCTGAAATCAGAAGCTCGCGAGGCTCCGCCCACGGGGCGTTTTGCCGCCCCAACCTGTCCCTGAGCAAATCAAGTCTTACACCAGAGCATCTGGAGTGTGAACTCACTATCTGCAGAATTATGCATGCTTCTTTAAATCGTCCTGGTGGCTTAGATGCATTTATTTTGAAGGGCACTGTCCCAGTGCGACTCAGCAGCTGTAGATGTGCTGTTGTGTTGTTTTGATACAGTGAGGGTTCCTGCTCTTGGTTTATCAAGGCTATTGCGAAGATTTGGTTGCACTTGTTAACTAGGTTGAGAGGATACATGCACTATATTGACAAAGGTATTTGCTCAGCTCTCCAACTTATTGAAATCAGGTGTTGCCATCACTTCTATGAAATAAAATCAACACCTCGGCATGCAGACTGTCTCTGCAAACATCTGTGAAGCAGTCGGTGTTTACGTCTGCATGGGTCTAGAAAATGAAGTAAAAGAGCAAAAAAGAAGATGCTTTGAAACACGACACTTTACAACTCCACTCATGGTTTAGTAAAGGGAAGTTCTGAACCCTATGTGACGATAAACACGGTGGAAATAAAACTTAAAACCATCATTAATGTTAAAGACATCCCTCGAGCAGTTTCCCATCAGCAAATGTCATGTTTTACTCAATGCCACAGTTAAGGTCTCAACCAGAACACAGCTGTGTGTGTGTCTGTGTGCGTGCGTACGTGCGTGGTGATGGTGTTGTGTCTCTTAGGACTTAAAGACATTTGTTTGATGTGGTTAATCTGCTTTGCATGTTAAGTAGCTGCAGAGGAGATACAAGGGAGTGTATCTCCTCTGTATAACTGACTGAAAGAGAAATAATTCCAGTTTTTGGAGTAAATGTTTTCATTGTACAAGCAAATCTAGAACACCTCAAATATGTAAAGAACATCTAGGAACTACATCATCTAGAACATCTGGAAAATCTAGAATATCTAGAATAACTGGAACAACTAGAACATCTTGAACACCCAGAACATTTAGAATAGCTAGAATATCTAGAACACCTAGAGTATCCAGAACATCTAGAATATCTAGAAAACTTAGAACACCTACTATATCTAGAATGTCTGAAATATCTACAATATCTAGAACATCTAGACTATCAAGAACATCTGGAACATCGAGAATATTTAGAAAACCTGGAACACTTAGAATATTTAGAATATCTGGAACATCTTGAATGCGTGGGATATCTAGAACAACTAGAAATCTGAAATCTCTCGAACATCTAGAATATCTAGAACATCTGGAAACGCAAACTGCACTTTGATAGGATCATTCCCCACCAGCTCTGAATCTTCTCACGTTAACGGCGCCGTAAACGTCTCGCCTGTTTATTTCCCAACACTTCATGTCCCACGCCGTCGTCAACAGTTTAACATCTTCTAAGATATGTTTTCAGAAACATCCGCACAGACCAAAAGTGAAATCAGACTTCATCTCGTCTCTTAGCCCGTTCTTTTTTTGTTTTTTTTCTGAACATCACTGAGCCGGGATCAATAGGATGATTTAGTCATTTCTTTGGATGCTTGTGAAATTGAGCTCATGGGTGAAGCCTCCTCATCATACACATGTAAGATCTCAGAACACTTTCATTTTCTATCCAGGCCTTTGGTTCTGATGTGAATGAGGTTGAAATGAGGCTGCACCACATCAGCCTTCGCATTCCAGTCACAGTTCGGTCTCGATTATTATTTTTGAATCTCTATCAGCACTGTAAACAACCATGTGCTGCGTATTGATCGTTTGCAGTCAGAATGTTCTCGGATTCAAATGTTGTACTTTTGTTTGGAGTTTGTTTATTTCCTTCAGCTGCCTTCCGTTTTTAATCCAAACTTTGGACTGAACTTTGAGTGTGTCTGCCGGTGGGCTGGATCTATGAGAGACTCCTTCACTGCACGACTCCGTCGACAGTTGTACTGCTGCTTCTACAGTACGCGCTGGCCAGTCGGTTGTATCTTCGTATTACACTGTTCGTCATCGATGACCAATGACGTCATGGAGTACTTGCTGGGTTGTATCTGGAATCTTTTATGAGTACTTTGTGCAGTACTGGACCCGTCACTGTCATTGGTGCGTCCTGAGTTTGAACTGCAACACATTACTTCAGTACCTAAGAAAACTGATATTATCTTGTAAGTACATAGTTGGTGCTTTAAGAAAACAAATATATTACCCAAAGCACTTAAAAAAAAAAAACACACTTCATATATAGAATATTTAATTCATCTGGGATTTTACCTTCATTAGATTTCACAAACTGGAGGTTGTTTTTTTGGGGTTTTGTTTTTTTCTGCAGCGCTGATGTGTCTTTGATCATTGTGTCAATTTCCGCTGCGTTTCTGCTCGATGCAGCAGTTATATTCGACGGTCTAATGAGATCACAGTCGTGAAATTTCACACCCTGGGATTGGCTGCTTTTACTGTCCGGCGTAAGATCACAGATGAGCAGGAACCGTGCCAGGAATTGCCCGTCTTTCATCTGGAAAAGCTTCAGCCCAAATCCCGGAGGTTAAGACACGAGCGAACCGAGTCTTCATGCACTTTGACCAGTTTAAAGAGAAACTGATCAGAGTACTGCCCATCTGGAAAGAGAGCGAGAGAACACTCATTTCCCGAGAGACAAAGAAAATATTGCTATAAGCAGCCAGAGTTTCCACTCGGTAAACTCCTGACCGAGACTTTCAACTCATCCGTATTTCTTAATTATCAAAGTCTTCTAATGACATAAACAACAATAAGACGAATGCTAATGGCCACAGCTGATTGCTGGGAAGTCATCAGCATGCATCAGACCCATCACGAGCCGATATTAGAAAGCCGTTTGGGATCAACACATCACCCGGCAATAAAAACGTTGTGCCAAATAATGGATGTGATAATGCATAATTGTAATTGTGGAGTTCTCAGAGAGAATGAAGCTAATGTGTGGTGAAAGACGAAGACACTGATAAAGAAATGTTGCAATATTCAGACATTCGTCTTGTATTAACGGAACGTTGCAGCTGCCCCAACTGATCACTAATGCATCAGTAAAACTCGGCCGTGTTGATGAGCGTTGCTGCTCCGAGAGCAGGAACAACCTGAGGACCCAAGATCCACCGGCTCTCCGGTATGACGGACGACCCTCCTCTCCCCCATCGCATTCAATTTTCCCCTAATATATTAGATTGTCGCTTCCTGTAGAATCGCACATCTTAAGTCTTCATTTCAGCAAATAGGGCAGATCTGCAGGGTCTCAAT
The DNA here is from genome assembly GCA_900302745.1 of Parablennius parvicornis. Lineage (NCBI taxonomy): Eukaryota > Metazoa > Chordata > Actinopteri > Blenniiformes > Blenniidae > Parablennius > Parablennius parvicornis. The sequence goes on from OMNM01008429.1 coordinate 23,647, forward strand.
TAGCAGGAGAAAAAATAAAAGAATGTGTTCGCAGTCCCACTTCGTATTTTTTGGCTTGGAAAACGGCTGTCTTTTTCAGAATGTTTTAGAAACCCGGTCCTGCTTTTTCATTAGTAAGCACTCACCGTTTTATTTATTTATTTATTTGAGATGCACAGGGGGATTGTGGTGTACACTCCTAAATTAAATATCATGACAACTTTAAGGCTTTTAGGCCTCTTTAAGACACACAGCACCCTGAGAGCCTTGATTATGAAAAAAATACCGAACTATGTGCAGTCTGAGCATTTCACTCATGTATTCAACTCCAGAATGTCGTTCTGCGTCTCATTTCATGTGAAGGAAATGCTCAACCTGTACACACAGAATCACCAGGAAGCATTTATTATTTGCAGGAGGTTGAGGAAACTGTAACGATGAACCAAAAGAAGGGATTTATCACCGTGTATCCAAGCAAAAACACAAAGAATCTCATCTGAGACCCTGTTTACGTCACAACACATTGTCTTTGCATTTTCGTTATTATGGTGACTGTCAGAATAAAAGTACCAAGTCGTGGAGAATATGGACAGGGAGTCATGACGCCACCGAGGACACTTTGATCTGACTGGCTCTACTGAGCATGTGCAGAGGAACTCTTCACTACGGCCCTGGTGACCCGGACCAGAATCAGCGTTTACCCCATTTCCATGGAGACGGAGTATATTCAAAATGTTCCACCTTCGGAAAACCTTATTGTGCTAACGTCTGCAGTGAGCGTCTCCACCGCAGGCTGATCAGTGTGGAAGATGGATGAATGGATGAATTAATGGACAAACGTCCACCGAGCTAAGACAATAAAACATGTTTGTAGTCTCGTTGCGCTCACTCATATATATGGATCTGGAGTTTAGAGTTTATTTATTTAAAAATATATGGATCTGGAGTTAATTTCAGTCACAGTCCGGCTACCCGAACAATCGTCTGCTATAGAGATTGATCGCAACGTGGATGAGCGAGCAGCGACGAGGCGCTCCGGCTGCCGCTTCATCAATCAAATTCAAGACCGTTAAAAGACACGTCTCGTGAACCAAACGACGGGTTCTGTTGACGACACCAGAGCGCCGTTTAAAAGTTTTATCAGTCACAATCCAGCGTGTCAAACACATCAACCCCCAGATCTCTGACGTTCAAAACCCAGAGGGTGGCTCCGGGTTCCCGCGGTGGTCGGAGCTGCATCTTTTGTGTCTTGCGTTGCTGGTGTGCACACGGCGGTGTGGCCTTTTGATGTATCTGGACTCAGTTTGTTCTCACAGGACCATTCATCATGTCTCCGGGCTCCCAGGGTGAGGAAACACAACACACCAATCTCCCCGCCTCCCTGCAGGATTCAGTCGTGGGCTTAACTGTCCAAATGTCCAGGATTTATGGGGTGTAAAACGTCTTGCGGGCTCCACAGCCCATCGCTTCTGTCAGATTCGGCCCGCGAAGTTACGTAAAGTGCAACTGTGGCACTTCTGTCTGTGTTTCCAGCAGAGCGAGGGAAGATTTGAACCTGGGAAGCAATTCATAATCTGTGGGTGCATGGAGATAACAGGCAGACGTAAAGTCCCTGGATCGCCACACAGATAGTGGGAGTTACTGACTGGGCCTCTTCAGTTTGAGGTTTGGGCAGAGCTGTATTTAACGCACGCGCCGCCACGTCAACCTGACAAAAAACAAACTTCTGCACAATGCAAAGAAGACATTTGCTGCCAGGATAAATAAGCAAGTGAACATTTCAGGCTTCAAAATGTGGCAGAGCAAATATTTATAGTTTCTTGAACTGGCTCATTTTCAAGTGGGAAAAAAAAAAAAAGTATTTTATCATCTCTGTTGCAAGGAATAGCAGTCCCCGTCCTGTCGCCTTTTCAATGTTACTTTCAGAAGAGTACTTGTTTTTTTTCCGTGTGTGTGTTTGTGTGTGTGTGTGTGTGTGTGTTTACCATTTCAGAGACCTGGATCTGTCTGTATGTTTCCTATTTAACCTGAGATTAATTTAAATGGTAGAGTTAAAGTAAGTCCTGGTGACACGATGACAGTGTGATGTGGCTGCTGAGTTTCACCTCGAGAGCTCAACCATCAGACACACTCTGATGTGCAGCTGCAATGTAAAATGCTGACTCATCATCGGGGGAAGTCAAAGTTCAAGGACAGGTCCCCTTATAGTCCGATTGCGTTGAGTTCCTGCCCTCACACCTGGAATTAGATGGATGTGTTCGTTGACACACGTTCTGCTGAATTATTTGGTAACGTAGGAAATCAAATCTGTGTCCCTCCGACAGTGATTGAAGCGTATTCCCAGCAGGATGAACCCTATAAAAACATTATTTACCGTAATTTATGTCTTGTAACGTCAGCAGAGGTTATTCCATCATCTAAATGAAATTGCCTCTGCAGTCAGTCGTCTAAATCTTTTACTAAACTAAGTGTAGACCGTTGGGATTGTGAGTTTTCTTGGGGTTCGTCGATCGTCTGCCGCCTCCTCAAAACGCAGCACATCATCCTCCAGCCACCATTGTGTGTCCAAAGTATGAAGCTCAATCCAAAGGAAGCACTTAATAGAAATGACAGCTTCCGATTACGGTTTGCTTTTTTTTTTTTTCTTTCTTTCTTTTTTTTCTGGCTCAATTCGTGAAATTTCACGTAATCAAAAATCACCTGCTGAGTCGAATCGCTGTTTTCTCTCCCGTGTGCGATTGTTGTTAAAGCCCTATTTTCCCACAAGAGTTGAACTGGTAACAGGCCAGTTTTCCTCCCATTACGATCACGTTGTTGCGCAACACGAACACAAATACCCCGATCTGGTAAATTCTCCGGCGTGCTCTCGCTCTGCCGGGTGGTTTTGTCTCGTCCACGTCCGGACCCACTTCGCAGGTGACTCATGAAATGTGATTCGAAGTTGAAAAGCATCTGGGCGTGGTTCAACGCAACAATCCTCGCATCTCGCGTCGCTCCCTACAGCCTTGAAAGAAAAACACAGTTGGTTGAGCTGATTCCTGCCGCAGCACAGCAGCTTTACATAACCGGAGTCATCAGACCGCTGCGGTTCGCTGTGACGTGACGGAGCCACCTCGCTCCTCCACTCCCACTGTGCTTGTCTTAAATAAATGAGCTCAAGCAGGCGTGACCGGCGAGCGTTCGCGAAGTGAAAAATAAAAAATAAAACGCCGCCCCTCTCGGTACTCTGGGGAACATCAGCAATCACCACGGTTGTAAAATGGTGATGGGAAAAACTTCACATCACCTATATGCAATGTCATGCCTCTTTTATGAGCCAGGAAAGTGCATATTAGTAAATGAAGTCAGTATTTTATGGGAAATGGTTTCCCTCCTCCTGGCAGAGGACGACTGTGTCCTTCCTCAACTTGTAGGTTTTGTATAAACATAGTCACTGAAATGTGACTTTTTTTTTTCTTTTTTTTTTAAATTTTAACCGCACAAGGGTCATACGGGGTCGTGGCCAGCAATCTCACCTAAGCGTTGAAAATCCATTGATAGAAGTCTGTAGCGCCGCATTATGTAATAATGGTGCCATATGTAATATTGTAAATCATTTTCAACTCATTATGTAATAACACCACATTTTGCAATGATCTGCCACATTTTGTAATGACTTGTTAAATGCATTCGAGTATTTTATTACAAATTGCAGTAGATTATTAAAAAATACGTGTTATTACATAATGAGTTGAACATTTATTACATTATCACATATTGGACCATTATTACATAATGCGGGCATGGATTTGTTTGGTCAGTGTGTGTGAGTATGTGTGTGTGTGTGTCACTGAGGCTGTGCGTCAGATCTTTGATGGACGAATGACGAACGACTCCGTCGTCAGCCGACATCAGTTTCAGCCATATGAGACGACAAGTTGGGCCTCGTTCACAGGATAACGATTTCAATTGGAAATCCAAAGCTTTCATTGTGTTATGGCTCCGATTACCTGACAAAGCTGTTCAAAGTCACCGAAAATGCAACTTTCGGAAAACAACGAAACTTTTTGAAAATGCTATAGGCTCTGTCGTCTTGTAAACGGGTGAAAACGACACTTTCCAGAAACGCTCGGGGCGCCGACCAAGTCCCAGGAGAACCTGCAGAAGAGCTGATTACTGCGAGCGTGGTGCACATGTGCAGCAGCGGCGGTTCTGCCGTCTCCACGGAGACGGGGGCCGGATGTTTTTCCAGACGTTGCGATTTCCTCGTTTCCACGGAGACGGATTTGGAGCATTTAAGAAAAGTTTGATTTTCATGACAGATCCTCCAACTACAGCAGACGTTTTCAGCTTGAGTTTTGAGAGATTGTGTCTTGAGAGAAGTGATTACTTTACGATGCTCTTACGAAGAGACTTGAAGAAGCTGGAAAATATTCTACCTCGTCTTCAGCAGCGTACGATTTGCCTTCTGTAGATATTCATAAATATAGTCATAATGTTTGACTGACTTGCTGCACATTTCAAAAAGTTTTTTATCAACTCTCGGTGGACAAACTTGCAGCGAGCACCTATATTTATATGGCATTGTTTATTGTTTACCATTACACAAACTCCCAGTTGATCGACAGTCTCCTATTGATTTGTTTTCTAGACCGTCCATCAGTCCACACTTTACATCTGCCATCATCTCGCTAATGATATCAGTAGATGGAACGCCGCCGGAGTGTGACGCCTCGTCCATCAGTGTAAAGTCCTCCAACACCGAGGTGTCTGATGGCCTTCACATTCCCTCAGCGCCCCATTCTTTTGCTCGCCGACGTCATTTCAGAGGTTTCGAGAGAGCAACGCGTGTGACTAATACATCCTCATCTCTGGCAAGGCCTCGCCGAGAGCGCGGCAACCCACAGAGATTTTAGAGGAAGACATAAAAAGAAACCCTCCACGCTCCCCACTGCACTGGAGCTCCTTCTGAGAGCGTGAGCCGCCGCCAAGAGGTACGAAGAAGAGTCAACAGTCGCAGTTTGCCAGGAAGCGCGACGCAGGCAGGAAGAGAGGCTTCTGTCTGCTGCTGGGGAGCCAAAGAGTCCGTCAAGCAGCTTTTATATTCTTCAGTTCTTTAAAAAATATGATCCACTTCTATTGGAGCTGCAACGATACCAATACTGGTAACGGGTATCAGGTGTGATACTGCACAGAGTACTCGTACTCACGAAAGAACAATTAATAATGAGGACAAGAGTAAGACGGACTGTAAATCATGTTCTGACAAAAATATCAGGTTTACACAACACCCGCAACTTCATCACCGGCAACTTCATCTCCAGCAGAGTTTAACTCAAAACTCCGAACCGTGCTACAGAGTTGCAGGCTCACACACCAGCAATGCTACATGCTAAAGAGTTGCAGGCTCACACACCAGCAATGCTACATGCTAAAGAGTTGCAGGCTCACACACCAGCAATGCTACATGCTAAAGAGTTGTAGGCTCACACACCAGCAATGCTACATGCTAAAGAGTTGCAGGCTCACACACCAGCAATGCTACATGCTAAAGAGTTGCAGGCTCACACACCAGCAATGCTACATGCTAAAGAGTTGCAGGCTCACACACCAGCAATGCTACATGCTAAAGAGTTGCAGGCTCACATACCAGCAATGCTACATGCTAAAGAGTTGCAGGCTCACATACCAGCAATGGTACATGCTAAACATGATTAAAGTGACTGATACTCTCGTTACAGCAGCTGGGTCCTTCGGGTCTGATGGAGGCGACGTAGCATCACTACTCATGTCGGTAATCGGCATCCTTAAATTCTCCATTAATTTTTCGAGGAGACTTCATGTGAACATCTCACAATTATAAGTGCAGCGATGCACTAAAGCCACAAAGCTTCCCGGAAAGCAAGAGAGAGTGCAGTATAGCAGCAGCAGCAGCAGCAGTATATCTTCTATTAATTATAAATGACTGCATCTGGTTTATAGTCTTACTCTGTGTTCAGGCAGGAATTGAAGACGTTTCCACCGGGGATGAACCTACTTCTGAGTTGACGGT